>JAQFVV010000086.1:1406009-1688745 GCA_028023455.1 Epiperipatus broadwayi | reverse complement strand
CCTATTATTTCAGGCTCCTCAGCAATCCTAAACTCTAGAGAGTAAGGGGTCTTCACCTAAATGGTTACTAAGAAGGTCTTCACCAAAAACGATCACTAAAAAACAAGGGCTTCACCTAATGGTTACTCAAAGGGATCTTCACCTAACGGTTGCTCAATAAATGATTCAATAGCATAATCCGAACTGAGAAAAAAAATCTTAACTAAAGGGTGGCTGACATATATGTTACACAGAAAATATATCATATATATCTTTATTAAAATGAACATATGCGTGTACTATTTCACAAATTGAAAATCAAATCTGATATATTAAAACAAAACTTATATTTATATATTTTTGCGAGGAAACGTAACTTCAAAATATTTAAAAGTGAAAAAAAATTTTTGCATGATTAAAATTATTCATTAAAGAAATGAAATGCAGAGAAAGTGGAAAAAATATTTGTTAATACTGTACATTGACACGTGTTAATTTGAACTTATCAAACTTTTTGATCTTAGAAAAAATTTCTATTACAGAAAAAAATGTTATCTAATAGATCTTTACAAAATTTATACAAACTCAAAAACATTTTATTATCTATTTGTACTTTTTTACTAAAATATTAACTATTAACACTACCGAATATACACTATATATCGAACAAACATTATATTAAAACTTCTCATTTTTAAGCAATACTAAATAACATAAAGTATGAAAGCTATTTTAAGGGAGGGCAGGTGCGTATATATTTGACACGTCTGCCTCATCGAAGCTATCTACTTTATATGACAGAAAAATATGGCAAACTGGCCATGACAAAACTACTCATTACGGGAAAAAAATTGCTTTAACTCTGAAATCTTATTTTTTAATCACAAAAAAAAACAACTAACAGCGTGTTAACTTTTTAAATATAAAATATTCATTTCATATATATACTAAACTTGGAAAAAATTTTTTACTTTATGACACATTTAACTTGTTAATTAATTTTTAAAAAAAAATGACATTTGGCTCACATTAGGAAACAAAACTTGGAAAAATTATACATATATTTTTATATAAATATATTAGACTAAAACAAACTTCTCAGGGTACTACTACTTTTTTTTTTTTTAAAAAAAATGACATTCGTCCACGGCGACAACTCAAAGCAAAAAAAAATTCTACGTATAACTAACTATTATTTCGTGTTATTTAAAAAAATCATTATATACATGTGTACAAACCCGAGGGGAAAAAATTCTACATATATATTATTCATTAATTTAAAACAGAAGAAAGAAAAAACAGTTGCATTGGTAGTCAAGAGGTCAGCGCGACTGCTTTGCACTTGCAGGCAGTTGCCCGGGTTGCGAGTTCCAATCCTGGCCAATGCTATGACACTTAAAAAAAAAGAAAAAACATTATACACACATACAAATGTTATACAGGGCATTGCAGGGTATGGAAAATTCGAATAGCCCCACATTGGGCGCCAGAATGTGGAAAAAAAAATTACTGTGACAGTCAGATGATGTATGTTGGTTTAACCCAGTTCGAATACTAGGCGAAAGTACCTCGAGGCCACCCATATGTGAGATATTAAATCAAGAATACTATGACCTCTGCCCTATTTGCCTATTCTCGAGGCTAACTACGAACCAATAACATTATCTGAGACACGCATAAATTATTTTCTCATCCGGCCACAAAGCTTAGCAACAGCGGTAGAGACATGGATGGGAACACCTACAGAGCTAAATAGTTAAATGTGTGTAACAGTACTATGAAATATGTGTTTTGCATGCCTGGATCATTGGAAAAGTAAAATAAAGCATTATAATAAAATTAGGAAACTCAAGCTTTTTATAGTTAAATAATATATTTAATTAACAACTTTAAAATATGAATAATGATTTAATGGCCTCCACTATTCCCCTAAATTAATGAAAACTAATTAGACAATAAAAACAGATTAATATGTTTGCGGTCTAAATCTTTTCTTCCCAATTTTATTAAAATTGTCAACTCGAATCTCCTCGATAAAGTACAATAATAAAAATCTTTCACAAAGCATTTTTTAATTGCTTTGTGCTAAAACAGAGTTTAAAAATTATTTAAAACGTATATAGCTAAATCTGATATACGTAATAAGCTAGTGGCGGACAAAAGAAGCGTTATCGAGGAGATCAAGTTGGCAAACAAAAGGAAACTTACTCGTATTGAATTTTACAAATATAATGAAAATTGGAAAGAAATTTAAATGAAAAATGAACCTTTAAACTTAACCGCAATGGAATATGAAATATTTATAAATGTTAGTAATGAAGAATAGCGAAGGAGGAAAAAAAGGTTAAATATAGATAGATGATCACACATATATATTTAAGACTAGTCTAATAAAAAATGGTTACATAAATATAATTAAATACAACATTTCAAAAATATAATTCAGTGACGCAATTAAGAAAGGTATGAACATAAAAGGGTAGAAAGTAAATAGTTCAATGGAGGAGAGATATGATTACGATCCTGGTTCCTTGCTCCTGTTTGGCGTCATCATGGCTTGATCCAACCGTCGATAGGTATTTGTCCAGACAATGAAAATGGAAATATGTAGCATGGTTTCACAAAAAGTCCTACAGACATGGCACAGAGTTCAGATTACTATTGGGTGGATACTATGGCATTTTGGATGGTATTGAGGAACCTCAGCGATAGGCAAAGCTATTTATTTGCCTAGCCAAGCATAGTAGAATCCATCAAATTCATATGACTTTTAGCTTGAGCATGTTCAAACTTCTCCATGATTTTGAAGATGACAGTTGTATAACTTTTTGGAATAAAATCTCAACAAGCAAAAGCAAAATCTGCCAAGAGTTCTCCCAAGAGAAATCTGAATGAAATTTCAAAAGGGAAATCTGAATGCCAAGTCTTTGGTTCACTCTCCTATTTATATGTTTTTTTGTAAGCTACCCTCTATTGTTTGTATGATCTTAGATCTTGATAAGCCCACCCACACTCCTTTGTTTCAAGGCAACATTTTCTAAAAATAACTTTTACTTTTTCCTTCTAAATTTCTTTCTTTAAAGTTTGAATTTTATTAATTAAAAAAGAAAGAGAAAGCCATCTTTAATTTGCCTTGAATGGGCTAACTAATTACAAGCATACATTCGTTTAAAAAATGTTGGCAGGCTTATCTCAAAATAAATCATATGCCATATTTTAACAAGATTTTAACAAAAAAATATATTATTTCTTTTAATAATATAAGCATTTTATTTCAGCAGAATTTTGCATTAACTCATATATATATATACACTTGATGTATATATATGTTTGACTAATAGGTTTTACAAGTAATTTTTATTAACAGAAATCTAATCTTAGAATGGAATTTATTTAACAAAATATTTAAATGCAATACAAATTATATAAACGTAATTAATTTTAGCTTTAATGCAAAACCCTGCTGATATTGGACTATAAACTTAATTCAGGTCTATAATACTAACTAAGTTTATAGAAGGCTGTGAAGCATGGATCAGACTTCAGATCCATTGCTTCATTATATATATATATGAAAAACAAAAAACAAGTTAAAAACTTGCTAACGCTTGTATTTATGTCAACATGGCATTCTACCAAAAACACCATCAAGCGTATGTTTACATAAACGTCAGAGCATGCATTCACTATCTCTAACTTTAATTCCACTTTCAGATCATGATTTCAAGCTATTTGCTATCATCAGTGAAAGACAGGAATTTTAGAAACTAGATCTAAACACAAACTCTGAGCGTTTATGAAACAGTTTCTACTCAGCTTGCAAGCATGAATCTTTTAGACACGTAATGTCTTCAAACTCAGCATAGCAAGCCAGATAGCTATATGGGTCTGATCTCAGTTCAGCATCACCACATAGAAGAAGCCTCTGCAATATATATCATTGCTAGAAAGACCTCAAAGGTACATTTATGAAAAACAAAAAACAATTTAAAAACTTGCTAACGCTTGTATTTATGTCAACACCGTCAAGCGTATGTTTACATAAAAGATTCACGCTTGCAAGCTGAATAGAAACTGTTTCATAAACGCCCAGAGTTTGTGTTTAGATCTAGTTTCTAAAATTTCTGTCTTTCACTGATGATAGCAAATAGCTTGAAATCATGATCTGAAAGTGGAATTAAAGTTAGAGATAGTGAATGCATGCTCTGACATTTAGGTAAACATACGCTTGATGGTGTTTTTGGTAGAACGCCATCTGTTGACATAAATACAAGCGTCAGCAAGTTTTTAACTTGGTTTTTTGTTTTTCATAAATGTACCTTTGAGGTCTTTCTAGCAATGATATGTATTGCAGAGGCTTCTACTATGTGGTGATGCTGAACTGAGATCAGACCCATATAGCTATCTGGCTTGCTATGCTGAGTTTGAAGACATTACGTGTCTAAAAGATTCACACTTGCAAGCTGAGTAGAAACTGTTTCATAAACGCTCAGAGTTTGTGTTTAGATCTAGTTTCTAAATTTCCTGTCTTTCACTGATGATAGACAATAGCTTGAAATCATGATCTGAAAGTGGAATTAAAGTTAGAGATAGTGAATGCATGCTCTGACATTTATGTAAACATACGCTTGATAGTGTTTTTGGTAGAATGCCATCTGTTGACATATATATATAAAATTGATTTTTTCCTTAGTTAGTTTTTGGTAATTAAGAGTGCTTAAAAGTAGAGTTAGAAATAAATATTTTAGTTCTGCTTTATATATACATAAAAGAAATACTGGTCACACTAAATGAGGCTAAGGTTGTCTTCTCCTTACAAGTCATGATGGTGAAAAGAATAAAAAGGCTGTTTAGATTTACAATAACAAATGATTTTATCACTTAAATAATACTTGCAAATATTGAAGATTAATTATACAATTAAACAAACTTTTCCAACTGTAATTAAAATCTTAAGATATTTAGATGAATAAAAAATATATACAGTTAGCAAATTTGTGTAATTGACATATATCAAAGCCCCTATTGAAATATCTACGAATTTCATTTTATTATTAAAATATAATCATATCATTTTATTATTAAAATATAATCATATAATCAAATACATCTCAATTTTTTTTAAATATTATATTAAACAATCTATTACCAGGGTATACCCATATCTTATCGAAATATATTTATATAAAAAATTATTAATTTCTAGAATGACTGACATTCTATTTTAATATATAAATCTGAGATAAATTACAGTTGAGGAACATTCGAATTTTCTAATAACTTTTATACTGTTTTAAACAGAATGTTTTATTTTTTTCTTCATTGCAATAAACTCGGTAAGTTTTTTTAATTTAAATTTAAGACTTTATACCCAAATGGAGTGAATTTGATCATAGGCACTACCACATCTTTAAATTACATAGTTTCCTAATGTGTTTTTCAAATTATCTAGTTTCCTAATGCATTCTTTTATTATTTTTGTGTATTTATATAATGTAAAGCATTTTTTATTTATTTACTTTATTTTTTTATATTTGAGTTTGTACTACAGATAAAATATAGCAATCAATATTTAATTGTTGATTATTGTTAGTGTGTATACATTTTACTTTGTACTTCTATATAATCTTTAATCATTGTGAATACACATTTTATTTGGTTTTTAATTGGATTTTATTTAAGTTTTAATATAAATATATAATAATTTTTGTATTTACACACACACATATATGTGTGTAATTTTATAATTGAATATTTATAAATACAGTAATTAGATATATGTAAAGTATAAATTTAAAAATTTTATCCACTTAGAAGCACTTGACTATCCTTGTAGTCTTTGTCAACTATCACTTTGAAAGGCTAACCTTCCCACAATTCCATGATCTTAATGTTTGCTGCCTGTCTGTTAATTAAGTTTTGTTTGTATTTGTATATTAGCATAAGCTTTCTTTATTTTTCTTTTGTTGTTATTTTTTCCAAGTTGCAATATTTTTATATAATATAAAAATATTGCAAATTGGAAAAAATAACAAAAGGAAAATAAAGGAAGCTATGCTAATATACAAATACAAACAATACTTAATTAACAGACAGGCAGCAAATGTTGAAGTCATAGAATTGTGGGAAGGTTAGTCTTTCAAAATGTTAGTTGACAAAGACTATGAGGATAGTTGAAAGTGCTCCTAAGTGGATAAAATTTTTAAAGTTATACTTTACATATATCTGATTATTGTATTTATAAATATTCAGTTATAAGATTACGTATATTGATTTGAAGAAATGCAGATATAAAATTATATTATATATGTGTGGGTGTGTTGACTGTTTTTTAATGATATATCATCATCATCATCAACCATTATCAATCCACTGCAGGATGAAGGTCTCTCCAAGTTTAATCCATCTTCTCAAATCTTTAGCTTCTCTTCTCCACAACACCCCTGCACATTTTCTTATTTCATCCATCCATCTCACATGTGGTCTCTTTCTGGGTCTTTTACAATCTCTTGGAATCCAGTTTAAAATTTCAATTGTCCATCTATTATCATCTCTTCTTGCAATATGTCCAGCCCAACTCCATTTCAATCTTTTAATTTTTTCAATAAGATCAGTAACACCTGTTTGTTGTCTTACCCATACATTGCGTTTTCGATCTCTTCTTGTTACTCCCAACATACATCTCTCCATACTCCTTTGAGTGGTCTGAAGTCTCTGTATTGCTCTTCTATTAAGTGTCCAAGTCTCAGATCCATAAGTAAAAACTGGTAAAACACATTTGTTAAAAACCATCCTTTTCAAACACATAGGCATATTTCCTTTTAGTATCAAGTTATTTCTACCAAAAGCACTCCAACCAAGTTTAATTCTATGATTAATTTCCTCCATTATGTTTCCATCTGTATTAATAATCTGACCAAGGTATTTGTAACTGTTAACTTCTTCTAATTCTTCATAATCAATCTTTATTTTCATATTTTGAGCAAATCGATTAAACATTACTTTAGTCTTTTTAACATTTATCTTTAGTCCTACTTTTCTACTTTCATCTGCTAACTCCTGCAACATTTCCTGCAGCTCTGAAGCATTATTTGCAAAAACAACTACATCATCTGCAAAATCTAAATGACTTAAATACTCTCCATTTACTTTCACTCCTTTAGTTTCCCATTTTAATCCACAAAATACTTCTTGCAGCACTGCTGTAAAGAGTTTTGGAGATATGGAGTCACCTTGTCTTACACCTTTCTCAATGTTGATTTTTCCAGTATCATTATGTAATCTAATTGTTGCTGTTGCATTTTTATAAATATTCTTTAAAATATGACAATATCCTGGATCTATACCTTGATGATCCAATGCTTTAATCACTGAAGAAATGTGTATAGAATCGAATGCCTTTTCATAATCTACAAATCCAAAACATAATGACAACTCATATTCGTTTGTCCTTTCTATGACTTCTCTCAATACCTGGATATGATCTATTGTACTAAAACCACTTTTAAATCCAGCTTGTTCTCTTGGTTGGTGGAAATCCAAAGTTCTCTGTAGACGAGTTGTAATTATCTTGGTAAAAATTTTATATAAAACTGATAAAAGGCTGATAGGTCTGTAATTTCTAATATCTTCTTTATCACCTTTTTTAAATATTAATATTATTACTGCATTCTTCCAATCTTCCAGTACATCTTTATCATTTAGACATTTGGTATATAACTTTGCTAAAATTGTTTCTATTTCTTCACCTGCTTCTTTTAATATATCAATTATAATTCCATCATTTCCTGGAGCCTTTCTTTTCTTCATACACTTAATTGCATGTCTCACTTCTTCATTTAAAATTCTGGGCAATTCAGAAGATGTAATAGATATAGGAGGTACTTGTTCTTTATTACTATATAATTCTTGATAAAAATCTTCTACCAATTTCATGATGTCATCTCTCTTTTTAGTAATAATTCCATATTTTTTTCTTATTGCAGATATAAATTTCCTACCAATACCAAAATGTTGTTTAACATTTTTGAGACTTTTATTTTCTTCTACAGCTTTCCTTGCTATTTCACAGTTATACTTTCTTAATCATTTTCAACTCTTTTCTGTACCATTTTACAAAATTCGAGATATTCAATTCTTTTTAATACATCATTTTTGTATATCTTCATATTCCTTCTTTTCTTCATAAATTCTCTAGTCTCAGTAGAAATTTTATTAGTCAATTGCTGCTTTTTTCTACCAGCTATGTTTGTTGCAGTTTTTAAAAGTGTATCAGTTATTTTCATATTAATTTCATTCAAATCTGAATCATGTTCAAAATCTCCTAACACTTGAAACCTATTTGTAAGTTCTAATTTAAATTCATTAGAATGTTTCTGAAGATTAGGAATATCAACTGTAAATATTGTTTTTCTTAATAATTTTTGTCTCTCTAGTTTTACATTAACACGTAACTTACACCTTACTAATCGATGATCACTTCCTGTGTTAAATTTATTAAGAACATTACAATCTTGAAATATGTATTTTCTGTTAGTCAAAATATAATCCAATTCTGCTGTACCTTCATTTGGATGCTTCCATGTCCATTTCCTTTTAACATTTTTCTCAAAAAATGAATTCATAATATAATGATATATATATATTTGAATTAGGTCTAAAAGATTTTCTGAGGTTTGATGGTTTTTTTAGTAATGTACACATAATAAATTGGCCATTGGTTGATTAATTTTCTTATGTAAAATCTTTAAACCAATAAGATATTTTTGTTGAATATGTTGCATATAATTTGTAATTTTTGAACATTGACATTTTACTATATTTCTTTCTGATGAAAACCAGTCCTCTAGTTAAAAATTTAAAAATAGCAGTTATACATGTAATTTTATTTCCTCTTATATATACTTATAGTTACATTTCTTATAATACAATACTTAAAAAATATTAAAGAATTATTTAGAACATTCAAAATATTAGTATTATCTATATTTTAAAAATGTAGTGTAAAATTATTATTAATGTGTGATGTACGATCTTTATTATATATTAAGCAATGTTTATAACCTGATAGTAACACTGCTTCATTGAATATTTTTTTTGAATCGGTCCCATGGGTGCAAAATGCACTTCTTTTTTTCTGTTTAAATTTGGCTTGCAAGCTTTTTTATAGGTCCCTTTAAAACTTCCCACCAATAAGTTAATTGTTAAGAATTACATTTGCTGCTTATTCATATATTTACAGATTCATCTATTGTTGGTTTGTTTATTTTTTGATTTACTTCAGCATATCACTTTAGAATAAAATATATTTGTTTCAAAATTTTCAGACATTCCACCAATCTTTATGTCACAGGGATTGATGGCTGTCATGACTGGATGACATGCATGGATGTGATCTGATTCTGTGATTTAAATTACTATTAATATTTTAAATCTTTATGCAAGTCTATACTTCATTTCTACGAGTTTAGCTAAGCTTATCATAGTTTAGCAGCAAATGGTTGCTTTCTCGTTTTTCTATTTGTTTCTCTGACTTTCACTGGAATAGATTTTGTTGGCAAATGCTCTGTTGTTTACTTCACCAGAATCCACTGTCCTCTCATTAAATGCATTTATTTAAGTACAATCTCTGTTTGTTTATTTAAGTAAAATACAGGTTTGAAATATTTATATTCAATAGCATCCTCAATCACTACCAATGCAATTTGACAAAGAAAACATTTTAGTCGGATTCTATAGGAGGGATCAAATCTGTTGATACCAGATTAAGAAATTTTTAGTAATTCTGAGAGAGGATTGGATATATTTAAAAAATTATGCTAAAATGATTTTATTTTTTAAAACAAGGGTGGGCAAATAACGGCCCAAGGGCCACATCTGGCCTGCTAAGAGTTTTTATGTGGCCCACCAAGACAATCAGAAAAATCTGCCATGAACTGAGATTTCCTTCCCATGCATAACCAAAGATTCTTCTCTTATTTTCCACTAGGATGGTCATGTCAATACACATGCGCAATGTTGATATGATATGCAGTGCTTTTCCAGTTGATCTGGTTAATTTCAACTTTGTCTTTGCATTAGCAAATATATACATTTCCAACTTTAGTGAAACCATGAGCCCTTTGAAAAAATGTAAAATCAGTAATAAATGTTGTGTGTTTAATGAAGAATGGACAAATATTTCTTTGATAATATAGGGAATAAAGCAGTGTGCTTATGGTGCCATGAAAAAATCTGTGGCCCTCTGCTTCCACAAAGTGGCCCCTGAAGGTGCCCTCCACCAACCTCTGTGGCTCCTGAGCCAAGACAATTGCCCACCCCTGCTTTAAAATGTAAGTAAAAACAAATCTTTGTTTGATATTTATTTAAGTAAAAAACAAATCTTGATTATGAAAGTTTCCTTGTTTAAACAGTAAATATTTTTTCTTTTGATTGTTTTAAAATCCTTCCTAAATAAACAAAATTAAATTGTACATGAATTTTAAATGCAAATATTAAGCTGTCATTTGGTTTAGTTGCAAAAAATATCCAAATGCTAAAAAATTAAAATATATAAATTTTTTTTATGACTAACATTTTTATTTACTAGGGACTAAAATCTCGAAAATTAATTGTTTATTTAAACACAATTAGGATTGCAATATTTAATTTGAAATAAGTGCATAGTCAGAAATTAATTAATTCAATCCCTACTTTTACAACCCGGGATTGAATTAATTTCTGGTCCCCCCCCCCCAGCTTTTCTATCAAGTTAAAAAATAAAAACTGCAATTGTGATTGAAGAAACAGTTGTTTTTAATCCTAGTAAATAAAAGTATTTGTTATAAAAAATCTTTATATCATTTTTATATCTATTTAATTAGTACATGCAATTTTTATATATGCTTCACATTTCTTTATCCTAAATGTAAAAAATGTTTGAGAATTATTTAAATTAAATCCAAATACTTTAACCAAGTTATATTTTTAAAATTATTTATTCACTTATTTTTAAAACAGTGGCAAACTCTCCAGACAGTGCAAGCCATGGTAATCAATGGATGCTAGAAGATTAGTGCATAAACACCTCATCCAATATCCTGACTAGTCTTTAGCTTGTGGCTTTCAGCAGTGGGAGGCCTCGGATATGAGAGCACTACACTCTAGACGGGATCTAATGCAACTCTCCAGCATTATTTAAATAACTCTAAAGTTAAGAGCCCAATATAAAAACACAATAACATTTCCAATCAAAGTTAATTCGCTTGTATAATCATATAGATCTGAACTCATATCTATACATCAGTCACCCTTATCTTACAGGAGAATTATAAAACCATGAAACATCACCATGGCATGTGCTTTACACAAGCTGTTAAAACAGTGTCAATAGTGCCCCTAATGCAAGCCACAGTAATAAATCAATGGATGGAAAAAGTTTGAGCATAAAATCCCTATCTAGTCCATACTCATCCAATATCACTAGAATAATTTCTAGCTTGTCACTTTCATCAGTGAGGAGCTTTAGATCTGAGAGCATTGCACCTAAATCTTAGAATCTAATGCACTCCTCTGGCAGCTAACCATTATCTTGTTAATTAATTATAGAGCTATGAGGATTCTAGTTTTTTTACTATTATTAACAGCTTAGATAATCATAGGAAACAATGGACATGTGACATAAAATTTTTGAACAGATAGTGAAAACTCCAACGAATATTTAAGTATGTGGGAATTTTTCACATTGAACATTTCACCTGATAAAAAAACATATTACAGTAGCACACAAACATTTAAAAGTTGAATATGACTGTAATCTACATTAGACTTTATCAAACAATTTATAAAAATTGTAGACAAGCATCACCTATTTAAAGAAAAATATTAACTTAGAATAGATAACATAGTTCCAGTTTTTTTTATAAGCTTGGAGTTACAGTTAAGGCCCTCCTCTTTGTTCACACTATCAGAAAGTCAAAGCACAAGGGTCATTAGGCATAATATGCTAAAGAAAGTTGAACATAATATCTGCAAGTAGCTCTTGAAGAGATGACTGTTTTACTCTGAACACTATATTATACAGGACATCAGCCAGCAAAACAGACATGAGACTTGAACTAGGGTTATAGCCAGGTGGACTCAAGAAACACATGGATACCAAACACTCGTAAACTGGATTAGGAAAGGATGGCCCAGCAAACAACCCCACTATGCGCCAACAACTAACAACATTAAAGGAATGCATAGTAATGGCAGATAAAGTATTGGTTCCCCCTATCGGATGTTCAAAAATATTAGAAATGTTACAACAAGGGCATCCAGAAGTCATTCGCGCAAAGGCTCTAGCCTACAGTTATGTGTATTGGCCAAGCATGGGTACAGAAATAGAAATGTTCAATAAAAATGTAAATCTTGCCAATCAATCATAAATGCACCTCAAAAGAAATTTATATCATGGCCCAAAACTGATAAACCTTGGACCTGGGTCCACATAGATCATGCTGGATCAATAAATGATAAATTAATTTTAGTATTAATAGATGCTGGCTTGAAATAGGAAGAATATAAGATAGCCAAAAATACTAGTTCAGCGGAAACTATTCGTATTCTAAGCGAAATATTCACACACCAGAGATCACTGGAAGTTTTGGTTTCAGACAATGGGACTGCTTTTACTTTCGATGATTTCGAGTCATTTGTGAAAGAATGGTGAATAAATCACATCCGTTCGTATTATCTGGAATCCAATGGGATCATGGAAAAGGCCGTACAGCATTTAAAACTAGTATTAAATAGACTAAATAAAAACAACTTATCCAAGGTGCTAAACATTGCAATGGTGCACCAACATATTACACTGTCTACATCCACTGGGAAATCACCAGCTGAAATACTGATGGGCAGAAAATTGTGTAACAAGCTGTTCATTCTAATGCCTGACCATGGAAAACCACCAGCAATCAAGAAAAATACTTATGCTGCTGGGGATAACATATGGGTACACAATACACTATGCAAAACATGGTCATATGGTATAATAACAAGGATTATTTCAGAACAAATCATTAAAATACAAATCAAATCAGGGGCAAGCTACTATTGACACATAAATCATGTCCGAAAAAACTGGACCGAAGTAAACTTCAACTATAATATGGAAACTCGAGATGAAGATCCGATCGAAAATCATAACATAGTTAATCAAATCATTAAAATACAAATCAAATCAGGGGCAAGCTACTATCGACACATAAATCATGTCCGAAAAAACTGGACCGAAGTAAACTTCAATTATAATATGGAAACTCGAGATGAAGATCCGATCGAAAATCATAACAGTTAATCAAATCATTAAAATACAAATCAAATCAGGGGCAAGCTACTATCGACACATAAATCATGTCCGAAAAAACTGGACTGAAGTAAACTTCAACTATAATATGGAAACTCGAGATGAAGATCTAATCGAAAATCATAACATAGTTAATAAAGATGGTGCAGAAGATCTCATAGAGTTAGGTGATGAAGCAGAGGAAGTTTCAAATGATGTCATGACACAGCATCCCAGATTGAATGCAACTGACGATCAGGAAAAAAATGGACTTTCACCATAAACGTCGCCCACCTGCCTATCTACAAGATTATTTGTGTGACTAGTTGATAATTGGTAATAAATCATCATTAGAATGGCATTCTTAAAACTAACTTTCAGTGTAAGCATCCATTTTGATTTATTTTTATAAAAGATCTACGCATTTAAATTTGACTCTACATATATATTTTATTATTATTGATGAACTGTTTGTCTAATGCCATTCATAATAATTAAGTAACAAGATATTTGCCACATGGAAATTATGTTGTTTATTAAAAAACATTTGGAAAGTGAACAATAATAGTAGAGTACTAAATGATATGGCAAGCCAAAAAACTAATTCTATGATTACTATTAAATGGAGAAATAGACTGTTAAAAGAATATTTATGACTCCTGGAGAAATAGACTATTAAAAGAATATATGTGACTCCAGAGAAGCAGGCGTTTCTCAGGAGTAGTGGGGGATAGTGCTGTGTGCTGCGCAAATTAAAATACGTGCACACAAGTTTTCTATAGACTTGCTTAGATCGAGCATGATTTAAACCAGATTGAGCATACAGCACTGCAAACCAATAAGCATAGGAATAAATATAAATGACCAATAGAGTGGAAGGTCCACTGGATCCTAATGCTCAAAGTCTGGAAGGGTGCCTATAAAAAGTATTTGCTACTGAAGATTAAACACTCTACTAAGAAGGACCTGGACTGGCTTTCTTATATAGTGAATCCCCACTGAAGATGCAAAGGTGGGATCTAAGCAAAATTAAAGGCCATCTTGATTGTTTGTTAGTAAGCCTCAGGGCATAGGTAATTGTACGGTAAAAATACTTGCATAAATTTTATATTATATTTTATTACAATAATTGTAAATAATTATTCATTGTAACCTTTTTTAATTTGTCATTAAATATTTAACCAGACTGTCATCCTGAGAGTTCATTTCTTTTTTTAACATATATGCTAGTTTAGTTCGTAATAACAACATAGGTGGTTGTAACCAATAATAGCCAAACATAGCAGGTGTGATTTTATTTATACATCAATTTTATTTCTTTTAAATATTTGCCTTATCAATGTGTTGCCATTAATTTGTATTCATTGTCAAGAGAAGAGAATTTTAATAAAAGATTTCTTTTTAGAATGAAATAAGTTGTCATTTCTTTACATTCATATTAATTTGATGTTAAGACTAAGTTAGATAAACGAGAGTTGGGACTTAAAAGAAGTGGTGCCTAATATAAAATAAATTATTTCTTTTGTCTGATAACTTTGGCGAGACCTGATCATCATCAACAGCTATCAAAATGTTTTTCCCATTTTTTACAATACGGTATATACAATTAAAATCTAAGTTAAGAACGAAGAAAATTTTTTTTTTATTTATTAAATAAGATGGAAAACAATCTATTTACATTTATATACAAAACAAAGTACACCATATCTCTTATACCACATGTAAATACATCCTCTGCAAATCGGTAAGTATACATTAAAACTTTATATTGTAAGAAAACTGTTATATGTTCAAGCTTGTTTTAGGAAAGATCGAGAAATAATATATAATTAAAAACGTCAAAAAAAAATCAGAAATATAAATGCTTATTGATTTTATAACAAAATCTTAAATTCAGAATATAAATGAATAGCCTGCCATTCTTAAACATCACATGATCATCTCTTATGCTAGCACATAACTGTTATTAAACAGACAAAACTCTCCATACAGTAGTGCCACCCTGTGCCAACCAGAGTAATCAATGAATGCCAGAAAGGCTTGTGCATAAAATCCCCATCTAGTGTCTACCCATACAATATCCCCAGACTAGTTTCTGGCTTGTGGCCTTCATCAGTGAGGAGCCTTAGATCTGAGAGCACTGCACCTAGATCTTAGTATCTAATGCAATCCTCCAGCAACCCCCTTTTATCTCTACTTAACTACAAAACTATGAAAATGAAATTTGAAAACAATATTTTCAATCGAAGCTCAATAGCTTATATAGTCATATGGGTCTGTACTCAGTTCAGCACTCATACATTTTGGTGTTTTTGGCTCTTTAACAACCATAGCCACCACACTTTCCTATTAGGTAGGATTGGTGTTAAACCACAAAACATCACATGATCACCATCTCTTATGATAGCACATAACTGCTATTAAACAGGCAAAACTCTTCATACAGTAGTGCCATCCTAATCAATGGATGCCAGAAACCTTTGCATAATTTTCCAATTTCATTTTCAGTTTTGTAGTTGAGATAAAAGATGGCTGCTAAAGAGTTGCATTAGATCCTAAGATCTTGGTGCCGTGCTCTCAGATCCAATGCTCCTCATTGACAAAGTCCACAAGGCAAAAACTAGTCTGGGGATATTGGATGAGTAGGCACTAGATGGGGATTTTATGCATAAGCCTTCTGGCATACATTGATTACTCTGGTTGGCACAGGGAGGCACTACTGTATGGAGAATTTTGCCTGTTTAAGTATGGCTATTCTAACTCCATGAAAAAAAAAAACAAATTTTGTCTAGAAATGAGTTTTGCAATGAAAATATGTGTGAACCAGTAATAATTCTACATAGGGAATATGCTGATCCACTTCCAATTTACTTCAATTTTTTTTCAATTTCTTCAACTGAAATTTTTTTCTTCTAAAATTGTAATTTTCCAATGTGGTATTGCACTTCTTAAGAAACTCTCCCATGAAAACTATACTCAATTTCACCATAAAACCCTTTTAGTAAGTTGTTTATTTATTTTACATGTGCAATCCATTGAAGATGTGATGTTTGGACTTTACAGTTCACTTCAGCAAGTTGAAGAACATAATGATTGTTTTATAATCTTGCCTTTTGTGGATCTCCCTAAAGGCATTGTCTCCAGTTATATCACCCTAATAAATGGTTCAAACTCACTTTCACCAATAAGTTAGGTAAAATGACAACTCCTATATAGCTAATTTAGTTACAGCAAGAATTTCTGTGATGGAAAACTGTCTTTTGACTTGTTAAAAGCAACAGCAGCCCATTGGAGTGTTTTATCTAATATCCAAGTCAATTTTTCTACTTATATAACTAACAGGATATTTAAATTGATTTACATTCTCATGTTGATAAACATCTAAACTAAAAGTTGCCACAGAGTTTTTTGAACTTTAATTAATAAACCCATGTTTTTTTTTATGCTGATAAATTTTTTATTAGTCATTTATGAGACTAGAGATTATCCACTTAATAAATATTTATGTAGTGTAATTTTCATTACACCACTGTCATGAAAGGTAGGGACTAGTTTCTATAAACTTCCAATACCTCGTGGAGGAGTGTAATCATAAACCCTCATCAGTTAGCCCAGATCACAATCTCTTACATATATCTTTATCATTGTTCAGTATATATAGATAGCCATTTACACTACATAAATGTCATTCATTAATTAATTCTAGTCTAATGAATGCCTAATAAAAATTATTAGAATACTTCCCTTAAGTGGTTTGGGTTGATGTTGTGAGGGCAGTAAGTGTGATACTTATCAATTAAACTGTAGTAAATGTTTATTTATATATAGTGAACAATGATGAAAAATGTGTAAAAGATTGTGATTTGAACAACTCATAAGTGCTGGTTCAACACGAAATGTGCATTTTGAAGATCGTACATCTTTGTCACGTCTTTGGTCATATGTTTTTGATTACACCCCTACACAAGATCTTAAAAGTGGATAGAAACCATTTCCTATCTTGCATGGGATTGGTATAATGAAAATTTCACTATATAAATATTTTTTTACCTTACATTCAAAACGTTAAGTAAATTCTGTAAATTGCCTTAGAGTTGACAAAAATAGCACAATCATCTGCGCACTGCAAGTCCAAAATCCAAAAAATAGTTGTTTTCTCATTTTAATCTATTTAAATTAATAAATTCCACAATCAAAACTATTTGGCACCTTTATTCCTACTTCATTACGTTACCTATGAATAGTTCCAAAAAACAGTCATAACAATTGAGAATAATATGGGAGCATAACTTTCTTGAACAAATTTCAAACAATGCCATAAACTTGTCTTATTAACTGTTTTGACTACATTAATAATATATAAATCATTCTTTCATCTACTTGGCAATAAAACCATGCCTATAATGCTTCTCAATTTTCTAAAACTACACTGAATCTCTGATAACTTTTCATTTATAATGGGAAGCAATTTCTGGAGAAAATCTTTGCTATAGTGAATAATAGCGATATTCCACAATAAATGCCATTCCCTTTGTTTTTAAAAATTGAAACAACAAAAGCATTCTTAAAATCAGGTGCACTTCAATTAATATATTCCTAAAAAATCCATTATTTTTAAAATTACGATAACTTTATCAGGAGTTGTAGCCTTTCTATTTGTAAAATTATGAAGAGCTGCTTTGACTTCACTAAATTAAATATATTTGGACAAATATAAATCAATAGATATATCACTAAAAATCCATTCTTGTATCATTATTCAAAAGTGATCAAAAATATTGCTTCCACTAGAATGATTATGATTAGCAAATGTATATTTTTTGCAATTTTAATCTGTCAATCATTTTTAAGTCTTATCAATTGTTGGACTTCTGCCTTCAGATTTCTAAATTTAGTTTCACATTTATTATTTTATCATGCAATCAAATCACGAGTAAAAAGATTGTTAGAAAACCAATAATGATTAATTTTAGTGAATTTGTATCCTTAACACTCTATTTAAAAAAATTCTATGCTTCAGTAATATGATGGTTCTAAAGATTCAAATTAGACATTTAAGTGTTCAATAGCTGTTAAAATTGAGTATGTATAATTGATTTTTCTAAAAAACAAATATCAATTTTTCTTGTGAATATAATTGGAATATCATCTTGATGTGTATTAATCTATGACTGTCCAACAATCTGTGCTTGTAAGGCGTCAGATAATGTAAATTTCTCTTGTATTTTAACTCCTAACTATTGTTTTGAGAATGGGTGCAATGTTCTTTTATACCAGGTTTTCTGCCTAAATAGTAATTGTCAATCTATATGTTGTGCAAAAATTCTATAACACAAATACCATTATTTCAAAAATTCTTGGAGAAGTTCTATAACAACACATGGATGATATAGTAAGCATGTATTGTTAAAATTATTTAAAATTGTTTTAAATAGTAGTTGTCTTTTGAATGTGCATGTGCGTGCATGGGTGAGATATGTAAAAGCATCTTACTTGGGGTAAATGAACTAATAAAACTTGTAATATTTATTAAAATAAATTTTCATAGCAGAATTCAGTCCATGTAAGAATGCTTAAATTAGAGCAAAAAAGTTTGAAATAATTATTATTTTTTTTGTTTTAAAAAAAATTAATTTGATAAGATTTGTTGATAACAAAAACGAATCTACAAATCTGGTATTAATAATTAAAAGATAAGAAAGTCTCAAATTTATTATATATTTTTAATTACCAATCGATTGTATATTTTTAATTTAAAAAAATGTAAAATAATTCATAAAAAAAAATTTAAAAGATGTCATATTGTTTCATTAACGCTGGACTAGGGATTTAAAAAAAAGAAAAAATTCTTATAGCTCTAATTTTTGAAAATAGCATAAAACTTTTTTCATTTTTATGAATTGTGGCTAAAAAATATATTGTTCTGCTGGGAAAATATGTTGCTATGATTGATTAAATATAAATTGTTGCTAGGTACAACATTTGCTTTATGGATAGTAATTACTTGTAATAGTTGAAAAATGCACAAGTAACATGACCCCAAGAGTAATTTGCATGCAAATTTCATATTCTGACATCACATCATCAAAACTATTATTTTTATAGCCCATTAATAGCTAGATTCAAGAGATTCTTATTTTAATTAATCTTATTGATTGCAATAAATGAGAACACCAAAAATAATGAGAAACTACAATTTATTTATATACATCATCACAACACAAACAATAACCTAATTAAATAATATATTATTTTATTTAACTGCCCTATCTAGTTTGAAGGCAAATTAAATACTATTACAGATTCATTGATTCTATTATTATTATTACTATGCTTAGACAATGTATGGTATTATGCATAGTGTCTTTGGACAGACACAGGTTCACCACACAGACTATCAATCAATATTAATTATTAATACACTCAATCACAATACAATTTTAAGACTTATTACATTCTCAATGTCAGTAAATCATCTATAAACTATACCAATCGAAAAACTAGACTAAGATCAATCATTTCAGGCTGTAGTGCTTGGAAAACTTATTAAGTGTCTCAAATCACACTCTATAACATTTGTTATATTACTAATCAAAGAAATATCATCAAATGCCCAGGAAGGAATTATCCATCTACCTGGCATTAGTGAGAGGTTTACAATCAAGGGTAAATAATGAAATACAAACTAACCATAAGAAGCAGGAATCGTCATCTACTCCACACTCACTTATGAATAAATATATATAAACGAAGCAGATGCTATTCCATAAGAATGTGCATCTATCACATACTATTGCTCAAAGTAAGTCATTGAGTGCCAGTCACCAGACAACACAGCAGTTCCATATATTTATAAACCATAAAACTTTATATAACAAAACAGCCGGAAATTACATTAGCTCAAGCAATTTTATTACACTCTGTTATGTATCTTCTAACAAAAAAATGTAACAGATCAAAGCAAAAATTCAAATATCCAATATAATGAAAATTACGTATTTATTGAATAAACAAATATAACACCACTATGCATTCCACATTGACTGACTCATTTAAAATTCGATCTCTATATTGTTCTGCACATCTACACATATAGATGTATTTCACTAGAGACAGTTCTTATTTTCTCAATCCACAATGTTAATTAAAAGTCTAACGAATAAAATAAGTTCATATTACGCTCTGGTAGTGATTCCTCTGTGAGCCTTCTCAAACGTATAAAAAATAATAAGATCGGGGCAATCTGTATGGAATCCTAATCATCTCATTAATCTTCAGGTAACTGCTGCCTAGGATAGGAAACTCCTCGATGACTGCAGTTTAACATTCACACGAGATCTTGTTCAGCTAACCGCTGAATAACAGAGAACATCTTCCACGAAGAATAATGAAATTGCAAAACCCTTATAGCCAAAATTTCTCCCTATTTATATCACTGCATATTTTATCTTTGCACTAATTAAATCTTGCCATAACAAATTCAATTAGTGTATTTTAATCATAAACAAAATCTTTCCTGAAATAATTGTTCTAACAAGCTTTATTGATAAATGCCACAAAAGAAAGCATTTAAAAATCTCTACTAGAAACCCTCTCCATCCTGAAACTACTGGTTTCATGCTATGGCACTCCTCAGTGAGGTACTAGGTAGTTTCAGACACTAGATCTAAAAACACCAACTTAAAGCCAACATTTATCTAAAAGTTAACTATTAAGTAGAAAATATGAAATTTTTAGACACCTGTATGTCTTCAAACCCAGCTATCTAACTATATATGACTTTTTTTAACCTTTCCTGTTTTTAAACTCCCATTTTTTCTTACCATTATTATTTCATTAATTAAAACAGGATTTTAGCATTTCAAAATATCATAATTATTTTTTATTAAACAAACATTTCTTTAAGCAATCTTTTTCTATAATTAATTATTTATCTTTTCATCTGGAGTACTTTACTTTTTTATGAAAACAATGTGCTTTTATGATTTCCAACTGTTACATTTCCAGTGATTACAATTTATATGACACAATTCTTTTTCTAATTTCAACTACAAACTAACTTCTCTTTTTATATATCCCTCCCCCCACTCCAGAAGAACATCCTTTATGCATTTCATACATATCTAATTTTTTTGGCTTATATTTCTCCTATACTGGGCGATTTATTTGCTATATGGATTCCCATTGAGGTTTATTCCTTTCCCATTTCTATATAGTCCATCACATTTGGTTCAACTTTCACTTCTAATTTTGATTCTAATGGCCATAAAATCTGTGTGTTGTCTTTCTTTATATCTCCTCAAATAATTTATGTATCAAGTATACTTAATATTATTCTGACCTTGAATTATGCAAATTTTATTTGGTATTATTTTATCAATCACTCCTTTCATCCATTTCTTATACCATATATCATGTACCCATACTCTGTCTTCAACATTAAAGTTTGTATGAGATTTTGTATTGCCCAATGAATCCTTTTTTTGTTGATTGAAGTAACAACAGCTTAAGCCTTCACTTCCTTTTGTTTTTAATTTTGGCAGTGATTTCCCTGTTGCTCTAGATTGTATCAAATGTTAACACAGCATTATTTCTTGTAATGCTTCTTTCAGATCCAATATCTTCGTCTTCAGTAAACTTTTCTTCACTTGCTGTATTGCTTTTTCTGCCTGCTCATTCAACTCTGGATAGTATGGTGATGTCAGAATAAGGTTAATACCCCTACTTTCAAAATACTGTTCAATGTGTTTACCCTGAAACCTGACTTCAGGAAAATCATATATTAAAAAAAATCTTTATAACATTTATAATTTTCTCTGTACCAATATTATTTACTATATGGCATTCAATCCACTTTGAGAAAGCATCGATCATTATTTTTCCCTTTATGAATGGTTTAGCTAAATTTTCAGGATTATTGGGCGAGGTTAAGAAAAGCTAATAATCCAATAAATGAATCCATGAGAATGTTATCAGAATAGAATTAAAAAATGATTTAGAAAGCAAATGAAAAGTATTAAGGTTTGAGAAATATTGAAAGAGAGGGTTACTCCTAATACCGGTCAAAATTTGGATTGGTTTGGACGCTTATTTAAGTAAAAGCGCACATTCCTTTGAGAACAAAATATATATTGCTCTTTACCTTTGTTTTTTCTTTAATTAAAAAAAAAAAAAGAGAGAGAACAGAAGAAAGAGAAAGATTACGTTAGTTATGTAAAGAGTCAAGAAAAAGAAGGAAGGTATAGAGGGGTTATTAGGGATTTGTTATGTTAATGGTCCTGAATAAACAAAAAAAGAAACTATAATAAAGCATATCATTGGTTAAAGGTTAACAAAGTGTGTTTGTTTTTTAAACAATAAAACCTCATATTGTATTAAATCCGTCCATGTTGAAATGGGATTGTTGAGAGAAATTTGGTTAATCTGTCATACATATACAAATTATCAACTGCAAATATGGGATTTTTCTAAATTTTGTGGTTCTAGGTTCTTTTCCTAGTGGCGCCTCTTATGATAAAAATTCCAGATTTTTTTTTTTAATATTTAAATCTCAGCTTACGATCATTCAGGCATATTATATTTAGAAGAAAATAAATTTATAATAATTACTTTTAGTACTATTACTGTCTCCTGCTTTATAACTTCATTGACATTATTACAATTGATATTATTTCTATTGCCATAATTAGTAATCTGCCAGGCAGGATAAACTAGCCAAACTGAGTGAGACAGACCATTTTTAGACCTTTCCACTTCTTTGGCACCCATTGGAACCCCTAAATAGGGCTACTTAAACACATAATGTTTACTAATTGAAACTCCTGTCTTATTCAAATCCAGTTACAAACTATTCATTAGCAATTATATTACCACAAACAAATATCATAGCTAAAGACTAAGCCTACTACCATTTGCTCTCCCCTATCTTGCTTAATTGTTGAGGGTTTCAGCTAAAAAAAGGAGATTGGAATCAGAAATATTGTGCACATAGTTAAAGGACCGAAATGTTGATGCACACACAATCCTATTGTCACAGTCAGTACAGAAAGATGTTAATGGCATGAGAGGTTCACAATGACCGAGGCCTAACAATAATTTAGGTGGCTAAAAAAGGAAAAGAGGAAGATAGAAAAGAATTATATCAGAAACAGTTTTTGATATTTAATGACATTCTATTGTACAAGTTAGCAGGAGATATTTTTATTTGGGCACTGCTTATTTGTTATTCACAGTTGCTCTTTCCACCATCTACAAAGCAAGCCCATCACAAGACTCAATTCAGAATACATTATTGATTATTCTTAGGAAAATGGCTAATTCAGTGCATTTGTTTTTTATAAAAAATCTGTACAAAATTAGAAGCTATAATTGAATTAGGATTTGTAAAACAGATTAAAATTAAAGATTTAGAAATGCCTGTATAATGTCATTACTTATTCAACTTGGATCCTGTGTGTGTGTATATACACACACAGATATATATATATATATTGATGAAGACATATTGGATAAATACAAATATAGTTTCAGGATTGATGGGAAAAATATTAACAGCCTTTGATGATTTGATGAGATCATACTGAAAATAGAGAAAACTTCCGTCATACAGGTTAAAAGAATGGAGACAGGATTGACAAAATATGAAGTCAGGGCCAATAGAAATAATTTCAAAACTGATAATCAAATCATATAAGAGACTAATAGGATTTATTTCCTTTGTTCGCATGTTAACAAAAAAAAATCCAATAGTTAAAAAATTTATCACAAACTAATTTTGGGAAGGATAACAATACAAAAATTAGGAATTTATTAATTAAAACAGGTAAAACTCTCCATACAGTAATGCCACTCAGTGTAAGCCAGAGTAATTAATGGATGCCAGAAAGCTTGTGCATAAAATCCCTATCTAGTGCCTACTCATCCAATATCCCCAGACTAGTTTCTAGCTTAGTCTGAGGATATTGGATAAGTAGGCACTAGATAGGATAGCGATTTTTAGCACAAGCCTTCTGGCATCCATTGATTACTCTGGCTTGCAGTCAGTGGCACTACTGTATGGAGAGTTTTGCCTGTTTTAATAACAGTTGTGAGCAAGCATAAAAAATGATGATCATGTGATGTTTAGTGTAAATCATAAATACTCAAGCTACAGTATCTCTACAGATGTCTACACTAGGCACTGAAGATAGATAAATAGGAAAAGATCATGCTTTTGAACTACTGATTGACTTATGAAAATAACAAATGTACATTTGATCCAGTTAGATCTGCCTCTCACTTCATGAATACATAACAATGCGGATAGTCATATTTTGGTTATATCATGAGATAATCTGATTTAGTATTTCCCCAACGTGTACAACACGAGAACTGTTGTTGTGTCAGTGCGCTGAATGGTAAGACTGATTAACTCTAGAAATAATGACTAGAGGGAGTGGCGAGCGTGGAAGTGTTGATGAAAAGAGTGAAATAGAAAAAAAAGGAATGTTTTTCTAATTTTTTTCTCCCGATTAGCATACTCCCCGATGAGTGGTTATGTTAATGCTGTAAGCCTAAAAGTAGAACAAATAAAGGAGTTAACAACCTGTACAAAACAGTTGTAATCTAAGGACTGCTAAAATATAATGAACTGTATCAATACGAGGTAATTTAAAGGGAATATATTAGTTTTAGTTCTATTGTAAATAATGAAACTAATATATCATCGGATAACTGATAACACAATTGTAATGTTAATAATCCTTGGTTTTTTGTACCTTAACTTCATGTTATAAATGCTTTTTGTTTACTATTACAAATCTTTACATGTCTAACCTTATTTATACAATTTCAGTCGAGTTTTAACTCCCTGAAAACCCTGCAGATCACGCAGTCGGACAGGATAACGGAAGTCATCATTTTGTAAACAAAAGAGAGAAGATAAAAAGCAATTTTGCATAGCTCATACGAATATGGCTTTTCCTTCGTAAAATATCCGAGAATTTGAAATCGGAAATCCAGTCGGATGGACCTTATAAATGGAACAATTGGAACGATAAATGAGGCTGAATAAAATCGAAGACGACAAAACTAAAATCTTGATATTATTCTTCGCCGGAACAGATGTATTGCAAATTGCCAAACAATTAGCGGACAATAAAACCCCAGAACAGTTATTGTACACAATATTAGTGGAAAAACTTACTGCATATTTTCAGCTTGCAGTTACTCAAAGTCACACGTTTATGGTTTAGAATGTGAAAACAGCCTTCACACAAAACACATACTCCGAGTATAATACTGCGTTGCAAACCTTGGCATGAGACTGTTTATTTCTTGATCTTGATGATATGCTCTTAGATCAATTTCTTTACAGCATGATCGACCATAATTTGAGAAAATTATTGCTCAGCAAAATAGACATTAAAGGCAATGGAATTCCAAGCTGAAACCAAGGAAGCAAATATTGCTGTAAGCGTTTGTAAAATGAAAACAGCGGAAACATCATCATGAATGCTGAGAGGAATTTACTTGTTTTGTTGCGGTATAAAGGGACATATAAAAAAAGTTTGCAAATTCAAAATCAAGTGGCGTATTGTGGCATAAAAGGCCACATGGCAAGCATTTGCTGAAGGAATAACAATCAACAATGGTCGCATGTAAAATTAACCTGAACCACGACAAAAGGTCAGAAATTAAAAGAGTAAAAACTAAAATAAGTGAACAGATTATACTAGATTTAATAATAATAGAAACTAGAGTTACAATGGAGATAGACAGTGGAGCAGGACTATCCATCATGTCTCTAATGGACTGGAACAAAATAAATTCTACACATAAGTCAAAATCAAATCTAGATAAAACAAATGTAATTGCCATGGACATGAATGGTAATAATATACCAATCTGTGGGAAGGTTTCTGTTCTAGTAAAATTAAATAACAAAAACAAAACCCTACCTTTGTATATAGTCAAGAGGAACATCAAACCCTTACTAGGCTGAAATTGGTTCCGCTCGTTGGGTATATCCATCCAGATTATCAAAATGGTAAAACTGGAAAATACAGTGCGTAAGCAGTTCCCAAAAATCTTCGAGGAAAACTCGACTGTTTTAGGGATAAGTCCAGTAAATATTGAACTAACTGAAGATGCATAACCAGTGATGTGTAAACCCTGGAAGGTTCCTTTTGCACTCAGAACCAAAGTTGAAGAGAGTTTAGCAAATCTCGTAAAGGAAGGCAGGTTATCACCCATAGAAGATTCGGATTGGCCACTCCAATTGTGGTAGTAGCAAAACCTGATGAAAGTTTGCGGATCTGTGGAGATTATAGGGTTACAGTAAACCATTATCTAAACAAAAGTGATTATCCCATTCCAAATGTTTCAGAAATACTGGCATCACTTCAGAAAGCTGCTATTTTTTCAAAAATTGAGCTGAAGACTGCTTTCCACCACATCCTAGTCAATGACAAAACAGCCAAAGTATTAACTTTGAGTACACATTGTACTTTTCCAATGCAACAAATTGCCATTCAGAATTACGACAGCCCCCAATATCTTTCAATCTAAGATCATTCAATAAATGCATAATGTGAGGAGCGTAATCCCCTATCTGGATGACTTGTTAATCTATGCTCAGTCAGAGACAGAATTGAAAGAATGTGTACTTACCGTATGTGCTAGACTTGAACGAGTGGGAATTAAAATTAACGTCACCAAAAGCATTTGGTCTAAGAGGGAAATTAGTTTTTGGAACATATCATTAACCAAAACGGTAAACGCCCAAATTAAAAATGGTCATGGCCATAAAAAATGCTCACACACCTAAAAAATGTAAAGGACTTGCAGGCTTTCTTGGGATTATTTTGTTTCTTCGAAATTTTCTTGAAGGAAAAATCATACAAATTAAAACCCCTGTATATACTACTATGCAAAGAACAATGCTGGAAGTGAGGCCGAAAAACAGATCACATTCCAGACAGCAAAAGATTTATTATCATCAGTAAGTCTATTAGTACACTATTAGAGTAATCAAGAAATTATAGTCTCCTCAGATGCTTCTGAGAATGGCATTGGACCTGTAATCTCTCACCAAATAATAAATGGTCATGAAAGTCCGATTGCATGCGCCTCCACACACTGTCATCACCAGAAACCAACTAGTCAATTTTACAAAGAAGCCCTCGCTACTATTTTTGCAGTAAAAAAGATCTACCAGTATATCTATAGCCGAAAGTTCACCATATGTACGAACCATTGTCAATTATTGGACATATTGGGAAAAAACAAAAAAACTCCTAACTATAGCAGCCAAAGGATGTTATGAGGGATAAACATTCTTGCAGCCTATGACTATAACTTAATGTATAAACCAAAAAACAAATCACATGCCGATGCTCTACCATGCCTACCATTAAAAGCTGATAGGCCACACGAATTTGTGAAGGTAAATCTAAGTAGTCAAATTAAATAATATCTTGAATAGTACCAAGGTAACAGAACAGACACTTAGAGAGCATGGCTGTCACCAGCTGAAAACGTGAATCAAAAAAGGATGGCCTAAACGTCACTCAAAAATTCTGCATAGTTATCTGGAATGCTCGTCAGTATCTGTTAATCTGTAATGATTACATCACTAGAGCAGATCGAGGGATGCTCACAGGTATTAAAATTACTGCATGCTGGACATCCTGGGATAGTAAGAATGAAGTCCCTATCTTGATCATGTGTGGTGGCCACATATTGACCAAGAGATTGGGAGAATGGTCAAGCAATGTCATAATTGCCAAAGTGCGGACAACTTGCCAAATAAAACATTTAGTTCTTGGTCTGAGCCTAGTAAACCCTGGGAACGGGTTCACATTGACCATGCGGGCCCTACAAATGGACACTTGGTTTTAACAGTTGTGGACTCTTACAACAATTGGACTGAATATCGTTTAGTCAAATCAGTTGATGCCAATTGTACCATAATGGTTCTCTAAAATTTTTTTGCCACACATGGAAATCTGGATATGCTGGTATCAGATAATGAGACGGATTTCACCTACAAATTTTAAAAATTACTTGTCTGAAAGAGGGATTCAACACATCCTGATGCCTGCCTATCATCCCGTCGCAAATGGATTGGCGAAAAGGGCAGTCCAAAGCTTTAAAAAGGGCTTGAAGAAAATAAGCTACACAAAAATGAAGTGTTGAGATCATGTTTTTCCAACATTTCCTACTTCAATCAAATAATGGAAAATCACCTGCCGACCTACTATTCAGCAGGAATTGCCGCACATATAAGTAAAAAATTATGCCTCAGGAGAAAAGAACTGAAAAAAGTCCAGAAAGCTACCCAGACACTCATAAACATTTCCCAAAGTTTAGAAGGGGTGATCTAGTATAGGTACGAGACATCATAAAGAAGTGGACACCTGGAATTGTTATAGTTCTTTGTACAGAGACATGTAAATCACATAAGGAGAGGGGGAGCAGTTACACCATTAGATGATAACAAGACTCTTATTGAAACTGCTCGCCAGTGGGAATCTTTAACAAAGAAGGAAAGGGAAATGCTAATATGAATTCCACAGAAAGGGAATCTTCTTGCTGAACCAGAGACATTTAAGTATGATACAAGGAAGAACAGACTCCACTAACTCTGCACACAATCAAACAGACCAGGAAAGTGAGAGACAGTTTGTTTTCAGAAACTCATGAGAACAGATTATCGATCAGACTAAAAGACTAAGTTCCAGAGTGAGGAGAGATGTGCTGAATGGGAAGACTAATTAACTCTAGAAATGACTAGAAGGGGTGGCGAGCATAGAAGCATTGATGAAAAGAGTGAAATAGAAAAATAAACGTTTTCTCATTTTTTTCTCTTGATTAGCATACTCTCCGAAGAGTGGACATGTTAAGGCTGTAAGCCTACAAGTAGAACAAATAAAGGAATCAACAACCTGTACAAAACAGTTGTAATCTAAGGACTGCTAAAATATAATGAACTGTATCAATACGAGATAACTGAAAGGGACTACATTGCTTTTAGTTCCACTGTAAATAATAAAACTAATGCAGAAGTGGGAAAATAGCAGCCAGAGGGCCACATGCAGCCTGCTAAGTTTTTATGCGGCTCACCAAGACAATCAGAAAAATCCACCTGGAATTGAGATTTCCTACCCGTGCGCGACCGAATATTCATCTCATATTTTTCACCAGGATGGCCACATCAATACACATGCACAATGTAGATACAATGTGCAGTGCTTTTCCAGTTGATCTGGTTAATTTCAATTTTGTCTTTGCATCAGCAAATATATACATTCCAACTTTAATGAAACCATGAACCCTCTGAAAAAATGTAAAATCGTTAATGAATGTCATGTGTTTAATGAAGAATGGACAAATATTTTTTTTGTAATACAGGTAATAAAGCAATGTGTTTATTGTGTCATGAAAAAAAGGTGCGGCCCTCCGTTAACCTTCACTTCCACAAAGTGATCCCCGATGTGCCCTCCTCCAACCTGTGGCCCCCGAGCCAAAACAATTGCCCACCCCTGAACTAATGTATCATTGGATAACTGATAACACAATTGTAATGTTAATATTCCTTGGTTTTTTGTATCTTAATTTCATGTTACAAATGCTTTTTGTTTACCTCCGTGAAAACACTGCAGTCGGCAAAATATCAACATTTATACTAAAAAATTAATACGAGTTTACTAAAATAAAAAATACATAAAATATAAAAAAAAGCCGACAAACTATAACAATTCCTGTGACAAAATTAAAAGCAAAAAATAGAACAAGCACAAGTGTAACATTTGGATTAAAACTTTTTGATTTTTTAAATAAATATTATTTGTGATAAAATTTATTTCTTTGTAGTAAATATAAAATATATGTAAAATTTATTATTTTTTTGTCTTAAAATTTCTCGTGTCACAAAAATTTAAGACGCTGGTAAAAAAAAGGTTGGTAACCACTGATCTTATTCATTACAATAAGTATACAATGCTTAAAAGTGGAGTGAAAGATGATTCCTTAATCGTAACAATGAAGAATTGAATAGACAGATATTATCTAATAACGTCAATTTTAATTGACTTCTTATTCAAAATAAGTTAAATGTGGGAAGTATTTATTTATACGTACAAAAGCAATTGACTAAAACGAAAATTTATTTTAAAAATAAAATAACGTTTTATTCTTAAAAAAAAAATTAATAAGGCTGACATATTATTCATCTCAGGCCCTTAAGATAAGTTGGGATTACTGACTAGGCAATAGGAACTACGATCAAGCGATCACATGAAAATCTTACTCTTTTGAGCTGATCCTAAACTTTATTAACCGCTTCATTATTACAATGGATTACAACAAGAAAGTTTATAACATATATTAACAAATTCGCTAACCAATACACCATTTTTTTTAAAGTCTCGTCTCACTTTCAAACATGTTATTTTAAATATTTATTAATAAATGACACTCGTACAAAAAGAAACTGGCGAATTTTAAAATATTATGAAATTATAATTTCAAATTCAGAAACTGATTGATGAAATTTTACATTATCCTGCAGACGTTACGTCATCCGGAACCATGTGGTGTGACGTAATGCCTTGAAACTTTCTCTCAAGCGTAGTCATCACTTGTGAGCGGTTGTTGTTGACTTCGCTTATATTCTGTATTTATTTTTAAGGATTATTGAAACTGAAAATGGCATTTAGAGAACGTAATTTTGATAATTCTAGTCGAAATTTTCGTCGCGGGTAAGTCTTTTAAGATATCTTTACAATTTACATTATAACATATACGTTCTTATATTAATAATTTGTAATGCAAAATGGCGACTGTTCAAACGTCGTAGGAGTTTTGAATTGATTTAGACTTTTTTTTACTATTGTAAATTTTTTTTAAAGCGCTTTTATATATATATAGGTAAGTAGTAAAGAGGATTGTGCTAATATAATATATATATTTCAATATAATATTGGGTTCTTGAATTAAAGGTATAAAATCCTGCTATTCCACAATCATACGTTGTATTGGATTATCAAAGGCTGTAACCGGTGTCTTATAATTTTAAACGTAATTATTTCGAACTTGTTTTGCCTTTATTGTATTTAATAAACTTGAGGGTTTGGTTTTACTATTAAACATTTATATGTATGCATTTTATTAAATAAAATTTATAGAATTGCTAATACATTTAGTAAGCTTTTTTTTTTTTTTGTTCTTTTTCGATTTACTTCTCCCTGTAGTAAAAAGCGTGGTTTACTCGAGACTGCGCAATAATCTTTGGGCCTTTTTTTTTTTCTGTTTTTATTGATACAGTGTTTTGAAATCTCTTTTTTCTTTATTTTTACAATTAACAAAGGGGAGATTACAGTGTTTCTTGCGGTATTATCATTAAAAATTTGTTAGAAATCCTTTTAAATTGTACTGATCAGCCATTTTAATTTTCGTAGAATTGTGTAAAACGTCATCAATTACGACAGACAGACTGTTGCTAAGTGACTTAGAAAATAAAATATAAAAAAATCCGCCAAAAAAAAAAAGATTGGAAAAAAAAAAAGGCAGAACTAGTTTGTGTTACATGCTAGTAAATGATGGTAAAAGTTTTATCATTTCCGCAAAATTAATAGAGAGAAAAAGTCGTCGAGATAATGGTAATTAGTGTTAAAAGTGTTGCCGACATTATTAATTTAATTTTTTTGTGAGAGTATTGAATTAAAAAGTATATTTGATCCAGGTATAAAATGTACTTTCCCTATTTTTTTTAAAAAAAAAAAAAAAACAAATCAAAGGGACGATATCTAAAGTATATTTCACCTCAGGAAATTGGGAAGAAGAGCGAATAATTTGTTATGGGTGATAAGTCGTGGATGGAGACGATATATATATAAAAGGGTAATCCACATATTAACTGATGTATTTTATATTCTGAGTAGATTCCATTCCTTTGCAGTTATTGCATATTTCTGTTTTCTTGGTGAACTAATTTATTTCGTGCCTAATTTTTTAGTGGATATATAGTACCTTTTTTTTTTAAAAAAAAAATTTTTTTTTGTGTGGGTATGTGTGTGATATTAGCTTCTGAAATTGAGAATGAGGTGTTACTAATGTCACGTTAATAGACATATAAATAGAATATGTAGAGATTGCACTACAGACAATTCTAAGGAGTGGTAAAATAAAGTTGATTTGATAAAAAATAAATAATTATGAAAAACATTTAAATAAAAATTGTTTGGAATTACGTCATATAATATGAAAAGTATATAATAATCATAAAAGTTTATGATGGTATTTTAGTTGTATTTATATATTGGACTATTTGAAAATTTAAATAAAGTTTAATTTTCTAAAGATATCCAATATATAATCTAAGATGATAGAAATAGTCTAATACATGAATACAACGAAAATATCGATTTGGTTTGTAAAAGTATTTTATCTGGAAATAGAATATTGTCCATTTATTTTTGAAGTATAGGATAATGAGGAGAAGAATAAGTTTTATGGAGAAGAGGAAGAATTTAATGATGAAGGAAGTAAATGCTGTAGAAGTTTTATAATTAGTTGAGGTCTTTTTAACGAAATTGGGAAATGTGAAAATAGAATAGTGAAAATTAGAAAGCAGGTTTTATTACAATGGGATAGGATGGAAAAAAGGAAACCAGAGCTAGAAAAATTGTAATGAGGAATAAAATGTAGAATGAATTTATTATGTGTATATATAGTTTTGTAATAATTTAATGTTTAACTTGGTTAAAAAGATTTTTGGTTGTTTTGTAATAATTTAATGTTTAACTTTGTTAAAAAGATTTTTGGTATACAACCTGTGCACAGAAACTGAATTTTATTTCTTAAGATGCCATTTTGCATCAAAACATGCTGTTTGTAAAGATAAAGAAATGTGAATTAAATAGAGGGAAGCAAAAATAATGGTAATAAAAAAATTGAATAGTTCAATTTGTTTGAGAAGCTATAAAGACATTCAAAGTAATAAATACTAATTTTTTTAGGAGAAATAAATATGGGGGTAAATATAATTGTTTAATAATTATTTTCACTAATTGGGAAATAAAATTGATGTGAAAAAGAAAAAGGGCTGATAAAAAAATTAGTGTTATATAGTAGTAAGAATACTTGAAAAAACTGGAATTTTTGGTTTAATTTAAGGAAATGTATAGTGTGTGTTTTTAATTGGATAGTAGGTGTTCTAGAGAAAATTAAGAGAAATTCAGTTTAGTTGTGGATATATGGACAACAAGTAAACCATTTCAAAGACAAATGGGGATATAAAATAGATATAGAAATAAATATTCCCATAAATAATTTATTTCTTTGGTAAATAATATACATATGAAAATAAGCAGTTTTAGGATTTGTTTTAAGTATACAAAAATTAAAGAAAATTATGTTTTAATGAGATGGATATGCTTGTTTTTTGTTGCATAACAAATTAAATTTTGGTGAAATATTTGATATTGCTGGGCACAAAGCATTTTCAACGTTTTTGTTGAAAGATGTTTGGATTTAATATACATTAAAGCTGAAAAAGTCATTTCACATAAGTATGTGGTGCTGAATGGCAGAATATTTAATGCCATTTCAGAAATTGTGGGTAATTCAGTTCTAGCTCCGATCCAGAATTCAGTCAAGGATTTTTGTGGAAAGTCAAGTTTAAGTTTGAGTCACTCGATAGCTCAGCAAATTCCTCTTGGGTTTTATATGGCAGATGATTAATCTCATTAATCAAAAATGGTCTGAATCTAAGATAACTTTTTGAAATCTAAATTTGATATAAAGTATTTGAAAAGCTGTTTCTAGGGTTTTTAAGTGATTTATAATAATTTTTGCAATTAAAGTTTTACAATTATTTTTTTCAATTATAAAATTGTCGATTGTCGAAAACATTTTATTATTTTCCAAATGTTGATCTCTTTAATAAAATTCAATTTTATCATTCCAAATAAAAATATTGCTATTTTTCCTTGAAGTGACAAGTTAAGATCATTTCACTTCTCAAAAATATCAGACAAATAGCACAACTTTGATAGCCCTAAGTCATTTTGAAAAAGAGCAGCAAGATCAGATTTTTGTTAGGTTAAAAATACAATAATTTCTTCTTTTAATAACAATCTTAAACTTTGCCCTCTTGACATCTATCTTACTTTTGCATGTAATAATAAATTTTTGTATTCAGAGTCCCATGTCTTTACAAAGATTTGAAAATAAACGGCTGTTAAGGGCATGACTTTTAATAAAGTTTATAATTTTTACAGCATTCTGAAGCTACAAAAGAATATACATGTAAATGGAAAAATATTGGTGATTTATTTTGTAAATTATGTAAGGAAGGAATAGAAAATATTTGGCATTTGTTAATTGAATGTAAATGTTTGAAAACAGAAAGGGTACATATAATGAAGTTGTGGAAAAATAAATATGAAAAGAGTGATTATACAGAAAGTGAATTATTGGTTTTTATGCTGGGTTTGGGAAAAGATAAGGGGGATTTAGATATAAAGGTTATAGAGTTGACAAAGATTATGTTGTGGAAATGGGATAGAGCAGATTATGGGTAAATTTAGTGGGGAATGTAAAATAAAGTGGCTAACAAGTTTATCTGGGCATAATTGCTGAGATATTCTTGACTTCGTTTAAGAAGCCATAATATATCATATCACATCAATTCCGTTGCTAAATTTTTTGTTGCAAGGACCTCTCGATGGATCAGGCAGTGTGTAAAAGTTACACTATTATTACCAGAGGCTTTAACAAATGATTTAAAAACAATATTTTCTCCAATCATCTGTGCATACTCCAAAGCAATTTTTCCATTCTAAATCTTCAGTTTTAAAAAAATTGTCTACTTTATTATATATGTTTTCCCCTCTTGTATGTTCTTCCGAAGAATGACAAAATAACAATTCCTCAATGTTTTCTTTGTAAATGTGTCTGACATATTTACTAATAATTGAGCTATTTTTGAAATATTGGTTGTTTCGTCCAACTGAATTGTAAATATTGGGTTTTCTTTAAGTCTAGTAATAAGTTGCTCAAATTGGTCATTGCTAATTTCAGAAATTTTATTAATGACAGTGTCATTTGACAAAAGAATTTTCTGGATTTCATCACCATATTTACTTCTGTAAAGTATTTCGACCATATTAATAGCAGCAGGTAATATAAGATCTCCAATGGTGTATGGCTTTTTATTTTTTAGCAATCAGATATGAAACTTCATATGATGGCGAATAAATATATTTCATTAGGAGTTATAATAAAAATATTGTTTTTCTTTATTTGAAGTTTTTAACAGTTGTTCGAAATATTCTTTTGGTTTATTGACATATAAAGAATGCTTGGATTCAAAATGCCTTTTTAATTTTGATGGTTTCATACTCTCCATAGACAAAACATTATTGCAAATTAAACAAAGAGGTTGTTCATTACCATCACAGTTGTTGAAAGTAAGGCCAAATTGGAGAAGTGTCTCATATTTTCTTTTTCGCATTTTAGGCGACTTTCTGATTACAAGATCTGCTTGAAGAGACTTTGTAACATTGCCATCTACATCATTACATTTGGTACTCAACTTCAACCATATAACAGTACTTATTAGTTAACAGAGACACTAAGGGGCAACCATGTTTTTTAATTATACAAACCATATTTACTTCCATATGTTTTATTTTTTAATATCCCTGCATGTTTTATTTTTTAATATTTAAAAAATATCAATACATCAATTATAAATTACCTGTTAAGTTGAAAAAATAGGAATACGTTTTTAATTGTTAATAAATAAATGACAATAAGTTTCAAATAAAAAATAAATTTTTATAATAACTAATAGGATAATAAATTTTGAATAAAAAAAAGTATACAAGCATTTTTATATAGAAAAAATATCATTCATAATATTCAAATAAACACTAACCTTAGTCGAGTAAAACAGTAAAATACAATATTGTATTGTACTTGCGATGTGGACACTTGTTGAAATGAAACCGAAACAAATAACTTGACTGGAATCACAGTGGTGCCATTCTTATTCTTGCCACTGCAGCATATATTTTGATTCTGAAATAATTTGTATGCTGAAATTACAATGCGACACCACTACTATTCTGCATTTAGTGTTATTTTTCAATATGTAAATATAATTTGCAGCTCAACTTGGCCATCATTACGATTTTGTAATTGCGCTGTACAGAAAATGTAATATATTAAATTAAAGATAATGAAGGGATTGCGACTAATATTTCTTTAAATTCATGTAGCTGAATTAAATTTTCGCGATCCCAACTTTTCGCTTTGCAGTCGCAACCCACAGTTTAAGAAACACTACAGAAATATTCGTTTTTGAATGATCTGTAGTCTAATAAATGACTTATTAAAAATTATTAATTTGATAGTTTTTAATTTTCTGGACAAGCAGCAAGATGGATGAGAAACGTAGAATATATTAAAGAATATTAATTAGATTTGTGGCATTTTTAGTAAAGTTTAATACAGGATTATAATTTAGTACAAGAGTGAAGTTGGACTGAAAGCATATATAGAAAATCAATTTAAGAAAACAGAAATAACCAGGTTATCAGGAGCTAATCATTTTATGAAAATAGTGAAAAATCTATCAAGGATGTTGGTAACCAAATTGTATAAAGAAAATATGAATATTAGACTTTATGACTAAAGATTACGCAATCAAAGAATGCAAATAATGTATAAAAAGGGGTTTGGTTTTTTATATTAGGTTTAATAATAATGATAAATTTATTGAATGGATTAAAATAATGAAATGGAATAAAGTAAAGAGCAATTCTAAATTTTAGATTTTTAGAGAGAAAAGGGAAAAATATGTGATGGCTAACAAATTTATTTTTTATTGGCTGATACTTCTGATTTGACTAAGAAATTTTTTAGGTCAACTAATTAATATAGACAATGTTTTTGGTTGGAAAATGTACTCTAATAGAACTTTCAGTAAAATTATGAATGAGAAAATGCAGAAGCAGTCATTGCAAACTTGTTTTTAACCATTTCTTCCATTATTGGCAACGATTGAAACGGCAATAAAATATATTTTGGTAAATCTAATTGCTATACTTGACAAGATTCAGGACATAAAGATATTGAAATTAACAATCTATTGCTTTGAATAGTAAAATAACAGACTGCTATTCAATTTTAGAATAATGCTGCTCTTCCTAGAAATTGATTGTAAGATATGTACAAGGTTTTTAATGTCCATTGATTTTATTCATTACACATTGGTTTGTGACTTATGTAATTGGAAAGATATCACTACTATGGGTTTCTCCTGGCTGTTTATTCAATAATTCTTAAAATTTAGATAATTTATTTTACTTACAATTTTTAAAATTATTTGATGTGTACAAAAGGTATTAATCAATCAATCTAAATTATATACAAGACAAAGAAACAACTAATGATAATTATACTTTAATATCTAATTGGCTTTCATCTCCATTGTGACCTCAGTTATGCAAATCACAGACCAATTAATTATATCCACTCCATTTACTGGACAATATTTACATTAAATTGTACTTTATATCATATACTTATATATTATAAATAAATAAATAAATTTAACAAACTTTTAACATCTTGCATATAATTTACAATATTTAACATTCTCAAAAGACGCATGTGCAATTAGCTTGAAAGGCTGATCTTTGAATGTAATATATAATTGAATAACTTCTAAAATATAAAAAACAATAAATATTTAATCTTTATAAATACTATTTACATTAATTTCCTATATCTAATTATTTAATAAAGCCCACTTTCCTTTCAATTTTGCTGGATCTTTATATTTAAATATCCAAATTTTCTTAAATATATGTTTTGTAATATATTCTCTTATGGTAAGTTTTTACATTATAGCTTTTATACTTTCTTCATATTTCATGTCCTGTATCTAAATAATGCAAATATGGTCTTGTTCTCACATCTTTTTTATTGATCTATCACATTCCTTACCTCTTAATTGCTGTTCTTCCCATCTGTCTATATATACCTTATTGCATTTTCCACATATAATTTTATAAACCAACTCCCCCTTACTATTAATATCATTTAACTTTTTTTGCACTATATAACCACTTACCCAAAGACATAACTATTTCTCTAAACTATTTTTACATCATTTGGTACACTTTCATTCATTAATTTTTTATACTTTTCTGAATAGAGTAGATGTGCATTTTTTATACAGCAATTGATAAAGGTAATGATAGAGCAATTAATAGAAAGGATGAGACGAAGACCATATTTGCATTATTTAGGTATAGGGCGTAAAATGAAATGTGATGTAAGTATAAAGACTATAGTATAAAATATGTAAAAAATTACCGTAAGAATATATTATGAAACATTATGTATTCAAGAAAATTTGGATAAATGTGTAAATGTGGTTAAAGGTCTAGAAAAATTGGAAGTGGCTTTATGAAATAGTAGGAAGATATAGGAAATTAATGTAAATATGTAAATAGTATTTATAAAGATAAAATAGTTTTTTTTTTATTTAATTTAATTATATATTTTAAATTATATATATATGTAAGATGTTAAAGCTTGTTAAATTTATTCATTAGATTATAATGTAAGAGTATATGATGTAAACTATAATTTAATGTAATTAATGCCTAGTAGATGGAATGGATATAATTAATCATGATTTGTATAATTAAATATCTTGAGAAGGTCTCAATGGAGATGAAAGCTGGTTAAATAAATATTAAAATAAACTCATCATCAGTTGCTTATTTCAGTCTTATTTAAATTGATTATTTAATTTGTATATATGTTACAGCATTGCGGATCAATAAATTATATTGAATATTCGACCATTAAAGTTAGTTATGTACAAAAGGTATGTTTGTCATTTAATGAATAGATTTTTCAAGTACTAAAATATCCTTAATGTACACATTGGTACAATTATCAGAATCAAATTAGTATAGAAAAGGGGTGTCCATATGTTATATGAAATTAGCTTTGGTATTTTTTTTTAAAGCTATATCAGAACAAAAGCCTATATTTATAAACTACATTTTGAATAAAATTTTTAGTGTACTTTATATTTTTATAACCTTTAATTTCACTTTTCTTATACTAATTGCAATATTTTATGATTACATATTGTTTTAATTAAAACTTTAATGATTTTCAAATTTATGTAGGAAGAATAATTGAGAATAGAGATTTTGATCAGCTTAAATCTTTTACAATTTCGAATCTAATGAACATTACATAATATTCTAGATCTTTTCCTTTGAAGCATTTAATTTATAAAGGATAAACAGAGCAAAACTCTCCATACAGTATTAAAGGATATGAAATTCCTTTTTTTTTTTTAAAAAAAATGAACTAATATCTTTTCTAAAGTAGCTTGACTAAATAATTGTAAGGTTTTTTTTTTATATATAGTTTTTTCAATAAATATATTACATCATATGAATTAATAAATAATGCAAGCCACTTGTTTATTAAATGCTTTTTCTATTATTTGTGATACGAAAATAATGAAATATAATAATTGAAATGTGTACAAAAATCAAATGATTTTTTTTTTGTTAAAACACTTATGTTTTTAAGCATCACTTTAATATTGAAAAGAAGCCGATATATTTCTATTTTATTTACATTTTAACTATAAAGGAATCTTTAGAGATAAAATCTATTTTTCAAATCCTAATATATTTGTACAACATAGGTTCTCATTAATAGATTTTTGGTTTAGAAAGTAGCCATCTTCCAAAACAATATCAGCAGTGACGAGCATATATTATATGGAAGATTCTAGCATAGTGCCATAATGTGGATTATCAAGACTAAATTAAATTATTTTACTTTAATTGTGTGGTAAATACTGAGAAATTTATAAATTGTAGTGAATTTAATTAAATGGGACTGGACTAACTTCCGTCGAGTCAAAAATCAGGATATATATTTTATAGCATTTGAATCAAGTGCAGCATCTTCAATATATCTTAGAAACAAATCTCCATTATTTAAGAGAAATTGTCAGATTGGTTCTTATATAAGAAAATACAATTGACCATACTTCTAAAACATATTGAACTTTTATAGGTGGAACTAATTAGAATATGTTACATATATATATAATGTTTGCAAGAAACCAATGAAACTGACTACTTTTTAAAGATAGTTTGGGGGAGGGAATAATTATCACAAAGCTTTTTGCAATTTTCAACTCTTCCCCAATGGATTTTTTTATAAGTATGTTAACCCATGATTTAGACCACTTTTATAATATTGGGAGGCGGGGATGTGGATTTTGCTTTTTCGCTAATAAATGTCTCCATATATATATAACAGTATTCTTGTTCCAAAACTTAATATTGTGAATAGACTGCCTACTTTTCTTTGTTGCTAGGAGATGGTTCTGATATCAAATCTTTGTTACGCAAACTTTTCAATATTAATCCATAATATGCTTGTAGTAAGCACTTCCCCTAAAGTTTTTGAAGTAATATGCAAATACACACCCCATACATAAAGTTTTATACAAAAGTAAAAAATATAAATGATATAGATTGAAGATTGTATAAATACCATTGAAATAGCTACAATTCTTTGGTTTTAATGTTTTAAGAACAAAATAAATAGTATTGAATCTAGTAAAAGATCAATGTTAATGACAGCTTTTTCTAGTTTTTTGAAAGTTCATGTAGTGCAATTGATATATTCTGCTATGATTAACATTAGAAATACCATAATTAAAATCCTTATTTTCATTTTAAGTACTGGTCGAGGAGGCAGAGGTAGTGGTAATGCAGGAAGCTCCTTAGGTAAAGGGGCTTATGGTGGCAATACTTTGAAAGGCAAACAACCTGGTGGTAAATTACGGAAGCCAAAGTGGGATAATCTTATTCTACCCCACTTTGAAAAAAATTTCTATCAAGAGCATCCTCTTGTTGCAAATCGAACAACCGTAAGTCTCCTCTCCTTTTTTTTTTTTTAAATTTTACTGTTGCAGTTATTTTAATGTTATTACCTTTTTTTTTACAGAGCGAAATAAGTAACTATTATATGCGCAAAGAAGTTACTGTACGTGGTGAAAATATTCCTAAACCAGTGTTAGCTTTCAATGAAGCTAATTTTCCAGGTAAAATCAAATTAATATCCACATAGATAGCATTTTTATATTTCGAATTTGTATAGAAGTTTTTTGTATTTTGCAGATTATGTAATGAATGTAATTCTTCAATCAAACTTCTCTGAACCAACTGCTATTCAAGCGCAGGGCTGGCCTGTGGCTCTTAGCGGAAGGGATATGGTAGGCATAGCGCAGACAGGTTCTGGAAAGACTCTTGCCTACATTCTTCCAGCTATTGTGCATATCAATCATCAGCCATTTTTGGAACGGGGAGATGGTCCTATCTGTCTTGTATTAGCACCTACAAGAGAATTGGCCCAGCAAGTGCAACAAGTAGCCAATGAATTTGGATCATCTTCACGGATCAGAAATACTTGTATATATGGAGGTGCTCCAAAGGGACCTCAATTGAGAGATTTAGATAGAGGTAAAGATTGTATACTTTTGTTGTATGAATGTTTGCATATATATGTAGTTGTGACTTTATACTGAAGTGGTGTGTTTCTGCATGCGTATATGCTTGCTTGAATTATAGCCTATTTCCCATCATATATATATTTCTCAATATTCGCACACAGTAATATGCGCATGTGTGTGTAAAATTTTACATTTTAAAGTTAAAAGCTGATTGTTTTAATTGACGCTATATTATTTTAAGAAAAAAAGTATCTTGTTAAAAGCAATGGGAGAGGGGTAGGAAGCCATTACAGGAGGGAGTGTAGGTGTTGTATTTCCCTATCTATAGATACAATCGATTGTAATAGTCACAATTGACACCTTCAGAGTCTGTACATATTTTAAGGTGTTAAATGAAAATTAAAAAACAGTGGCAAGAAAAACAATTCGGCTGCATACAAGGCATGAAGAAGTAGAAAACTAATGGAATGTGAATTAAAAGCAAAAGCAGGACTAAATCTATTAAGAATTAAAAAAAACAGATCCTAGGCATAAAAATAAGTATATAAGCATGGAGAGGGGCATTGTGCGGGAGAGTGGTATATTTGGCACAAGATCCTGTCTAGAGAGGCATAATATTTGCACAATATCATATTTATATTCGGCTTAATATTTTGCAAAAGATCTTATATATTCGGCATAAATTTCTAATTAGTTATCCTGCGTAAGATTCTGCTTATTACTTTTTTGTTATTCATGAAGAAGAAAAAGAAAATGTTAAAAGTACCTGCCGATATGAGTGAGTAGACTGGCGTCTGCTTCTTCACAGTCATCGGTGAAGTTTGGCTTCTAGAAAAGTTTCATCAACATGATTAAGATCCTGAAGACCATGCATCTTTATATCCATCTGTGCAGAAATCCTGAAAGTTGTTATTATCTTGCTGGTATAATGCTTTAATTTTGTTCAAAGGTTTTTAACTGTAACTCGGTATTTTTAGACATATTTTCTTCAGCTAGTCTTAACTTAGTAAATTGTATATAGCATTTATCATTGATGTTAAATCTAGCAAATTAGAAATCTATTTTGCATTTTTATTTATATTACCTTGAATGATGAGTTAAATTTTAAATCATTAAATGTGTTTATGCTTCTCTGCTCTCAAGAAGATGCTAAATTTAAAGCTTTAAAATTTTAAAGCAATAACAGTATGTTTCTAAATTGATTTTTGTTTGGTTTCTTTTCTTATTCTTAGTTCCCCCCATCATGTTAAGTAAGGTTATTTTTCAATTTCTTAGAATTATGTAAAGAATTAGTGAAGGATGGTGAGCATATACCCATTTATTAAATTAATTATATAAATCATTTTTCATTTATCATGCTGCTCTATAAATATAACCCAACTCATGCATTAGAAATTAGTTTATAATTGACGATATCTGTAATAAAAACTATATTAATTTTATTTAAGTTTTACTTCACATGCTACTAAAATTCTATTTTATTAAAAAATGATCCTATATAATGAAAACTAATATTAAGGCTGTCATATTTATAATTCAACATTCCGTTATATAAAGTAATATTAATAAATTTATTGAGATGTACGTATTGCATTGCTTATGACGCAGTAGAATATATATGTAAATTAAACCACAATTCATGTATAGGCAATGTAAAAAGTAATGGATCGAGCTATCAGTCTATATTAGGGGTAATTAATCTTCCCTGTACTTTAAATGTTATTTTATTAGATTTCTAAGTTTAAGATGATTGAAAATAGTTATTGTGAACGGGTTCTAGTTATAAGACAATCATATGTGGTTAACTAGGATAGGGATGCTTATTGGTCATATAAAAATAAATTTTATAATGTTTATTATTTGTGTAGGTGGAAGGTTTAATAATTTATCATTTATCTTTCTGTACATTGCGTTCCCCCCCTTTCATATGTGTTGCAATGGTTATATTATTATTGAATTCATTATCTCTGCTCACTGCATGGTTCACTCATCTTCATATAGTAACTGTGACAAGTACAGGCTATACTCTTTGCGTGCCTAGGTTCCTAATCAAGTATTAGCACTGGTCTGGGTTGTGCGATGGAGCTGAAGACTTATTACCATCCCAAATCCTAATTTTAGCAAACCATTTTGATTAGTATGTACCCTCTGTTAGAAGCAGGAGTATCCATCCTTAGTTGTGAACCTTGCCATCAGATCGCTAAGCCGATCATCCTTACATTTGTTTTACCATTGACAGCACAGTAATCTTCACCTGCGCTCATCAGCAACCCTGGGTAGCCTTAAATCGAACCCATCCACAATTGTCACATTAAACAAAAGAAATATGTAATAGATTGTTAGATTCAAACCTATAATGGGCTGATAAATTTTCATACCTCCAGTACTACTTACATAGGGCACACAGTGCTATAAGCCGCTACCACCTTTTGTAATAGTATGTAAAAGCCAGTAGATTATCTTAATTCAATAATTTGTAAGCTACTCTATCCATTGTTTTAGTTTCTGTAATAAACTTATATTATCATTGTTAATTAAACTTGTGTCATAAGTAATTATTATACATAATTCAGTAAAGTTATTCAATTGTCAAAACAAACCCATCCATGGTTTTGTACATGTCTGATATAGTATTTCACTTTGTAGTAATATAGAAATAATCAAATTTCAAAATCATGTCGATAACCGTAAGGTAAATAAATTAATGTGGAGCCTTAATGGGTGCTAGTGTATGGTAAGGTCGCAAGTTGATGTAGAACCCTGAGAAAAGAGTCTGTATTCGAACCCTGAGCTACGTTGCGCTGTATGAAGCAGATAAGCTGTGTGACATCAAGGATGTTAATTATGTAGCTGAGACCAGGAAGCCTAGGTAAGGGTTTAAAGTAGGAGCCTGGGGTAGCCCTATGTCTGCTGATTGAGTTCCTGTTTGGTCTTTCAGTCTTGTTGACTGATTACACAATCTTGACCATTACAATACCCTTGCAAAAATGATTTAACTCGTCTCTTGAATGTTTAAAAGGAGGCCACTAAAATTTATATATTTTTTTCATTTGTAAATTATTTTGAATGTGATTGCCAGAAGAAATAAACGAAAATGATCTTAAAAATTTTTTATTTTTTTTTTGCATAAACTGCATTTTTTAAATTTGAGCTGCTATATTTAAATTTGCATTGACTTTTTGCAATAATTTAAATTTGCATGATGTAAAGATAAAATATTTGCCATAAGTTAACATACCTTGAACACTGCTGAAAAAATAGTTGTAAAAGAACAAAAAATTTCTATATCTTTAAGTTTTTAAGCTGGCATTTTGTAACAGTGTGACTGCATTTGTAATGAAATTATGATTAATTTGTAATAATACCATACTTAATCTATGTTTTATGCTATGTCCACATGTTTATGAGAGATATTTCACTAACAAATCGAACAATAAAGCTAACATTAGACCATACAACAATTTATTCTCTTAACATTTTTTATAGATTAAAATTGATAAATTACAATTTGAAAATGCAATTATATATATCACTAACTGTGCATTCTACATTTCCTTTTATATAAAGGCAATTGCTAATTCATTTTCTATTTATTCATTTAAAATAATAATTGCTTCTAAAAAATAATTGTGAAATAATTTTTTAGAGCCTTTTTTAAGTTTTTTTTTTATATATATTTTACAGAAAAATTTTTCCTAATGAAAATTATAAAAAAATGAAAATGCCTTTATTATCATCCATAATTTAATTGCATTTGAATGATTTTTTTTTATCGAACAGTTGGAGAGGTGATGTCTAAAAATGTCTAATTCAACATTAAAAAAAAAAGGGAAAATTAAGTTTTGCTTTGAATAATGTTTAGTTATATCTAAAGCATATACATTTTTATCTATGCAGGTCAAGAATGTCTGGAGTTCTGAACTGGCTTTGTAGAAATACTTTTATTAGTAATAATTAAGAATTCTTTTGCTAATATTTTAACAGTATTACACAATATCTTTTTTTACCATTTAAAAATTTGTACATTTTGCAATAATGAGAGATTGTCAATCCTGCAAGAAATTGTCTTAAACTTTTTAAATTTTTATATTAAATAATTAACTGTAATTACAATGGTAAAAAAACTGCATAACAATTCATATAGAATTGTTTTGTGAAAGTTTAAAGTTAATGGTGACATTTATTAGGAAATTACTAAATCATGACTATTACTATTTTGAAACTTGTCAGTATTGTTATGCTGCCACATATACAGTGAAAGCATTTAATCTTTTTGCTGTATGTTGTTTTATCTTTTAATTTTAGAATATTAAAAAATAAAATGCTTGTAATTTAATACATTTATTTTATGAAGTTGTACTTTTTTATTTTAATGTATTACTTTAATTTTAAATGAAATTGCACACACTGACATAACTATGATAGAATATAATGTGTATTTTTTGTGCTAAAATTCATTAACAGCTAAGAAATATTGAAAGCTACGTCATTATATATAAAAATCATTCAGCTTTGTGCTAAAAGTAAAAGGTTTTTTTATTATTAATAGACAAAAGAAAATGGCTTATATCAATGAATTGTCGTAATTAATGATCAAATGAAAGAATTGGAAAATGGCTTCATAAGTTGAATTCTCTCATTGACAATGATATTCTGTCAAAAGGTTTATTTACCAGATGTCAACATTAAAAGCAAGCATGACTGTTAGTGACAAATCTTGAACTAATACTGCTTTAAGGTAGTAAAGGCAATAACATTTCCAGATATTTTCTTTTTGCCATAATATACTTAAGATCCTTTTTCTAAGGTACATTCAAATATGCAATTTGTTCTATATATTTAATGTAATGACTATAACAGAAACGTGGCATTAGGCTATTTGAAGTGGTACCTTGTCAAAATTCATTTATGTGTTGCAGTATATTGTTGAAACAATGATATTCTTGTAATATAACATTTGAGCTCACTATAGATTGTCTACTGCATTTTTAAAAATATTTTCCATTTACAAGACCTTCGTAATGGCTCGGAGTTAATGTAAAGAAAAAGCACTGATATTTAAAAAATAAAGGACAAAATGTTGTGTTTAATATTATTGGTTAAATTTAAAAATACTTTATAGTGATTGTAATAATAATAGCTATGATTCTGTATTCTGTCTTTTACAAATTTCTTTTTCAAGTGTATTTTTCTTTATACAGTTCAATTTAAAAAACTAAGGTAATTCAGTTGCTGAAACGAAATATTTATATATGAAGGAGAATATTGATAATATTAAATACAATCTGAATGCATTTTAAAAATGCTGAAAATGTATTAGTTGTATTTAATACCTTTTTTTTTTTTTTCATATATGAAGACATTTACTTTATTTGATATGGATTGCAATTTTTTCCTGTGATTTTTTTTTTTTTTTATATTTTTTAAATCATTTTTTATTTTAATTAGTCTCACTTGGAAGCTAGTGGCAATTTGTGTTAGCATTGTTCTATCATATTAATTGATATTTTAGAGATTATTTATGTATATTATTTTATTCATTGTTTTTTTTAAAAATGATTAGTTTTCTTCTAATTGATACTTTAATGATCATGTTTTTGTTGTGTGCATAATGCTGATCATACAACTTATTACTATTCCACAATATTGTAATTATGTTACAGTAATTGGTTATGCACATTTAGTTTGTATTTGAAAACTAGATGCTGAAACATTTTAAACACACTCCCAAACGTGCACATATCTTTTTTAATTCTAGTTTCTCTTTTTTTCTCTGCCATTTAATTATAAAATCCTTTTCATTTTCCCACTATAACTTAACTAATAAAGTGCACTGTCTCTCAATCAACATAAATTACTTAGTAACATTTTAGCTATTTATCACAAAAATTTTAAAGTGTTAGTGTCTCTTGAGTTACTAGTTACATGTAAATGTCTTTATGGATGTCTTCAATATTCTTCCTGTCATCACGAAAATTTGTAAATGACTTTAAAATGTTCTTGCTAATAATGACTTTACTGCCATATGACAATTTTAATCATTTCAGATGCTTCAGTAGCAGTCTTGCTCAATTTAAAAAGGACTTTCCATTGTCACTTATTATGCGAAATGCACTATCACATTTGATGTCATAACCAGTTATACAGGCATGTTAGCATCTTGTGAATAGTAAACTAGATCCTAAATGTGTTAATTCAGAAATGATGTGGGTAGTTTGGATATACATGTTAGCACTATGTAAAAGTTCACTATGTTGCTATGAAATACATGGCTTTAATTCAGATGTACAAACAGTTTGGAAAAATTTATTTCCCAGTTTTTTTATGTATAATATACTTCTAACTCTTGTGTTATTTAATCATTCCACAAACATTTTTGAGCCACTCTGTTAATATATATATTTTTATTTTTTAATGAAGCCAATGCCATTTTAATTTTTTTTTGTAATCTATATATATATAAATGTATCTTTCAATTAAATTGCTTTATTTTTTTGATACTGAGAATTATTCTTGTGTTATTTTTAAAAAAATATATGTATAATTATTATGTAATTAAGATGACAGTAGTTTATAATTGTGTAATCTGTTGTAATGTCATCTTTTATTTATTTATTTGTTAACTCGGTCACATGCCCATAATTTGTGAATATTCAGTTATAACAGTATTGTCTAAAGTGATTCACTAGTAAATTGTGTTAATAATTTTAGTCATAACATTTAGGTAGTGTATTTCTACTTAGATATGGTTATCTGCTTGGGACACTGGATTGATACAATTCGAACCTTGAATTGTAGCAAATTATTTATTGTGAAGGAAATTAGATTTGTTGTTTTCTTTAGGTCAGTGGTAAAATGGCAAACTTTGGAACCAAAAGTCATGGACTGTAGTTTGGTTTTTATTACCATTTGGGATGCTTGAATTGAATAAACTATTTGTTGTTATATATTTTTATAGATTAAAAAAATTTTTTTTTGGCTTTTGGCAGCCTGAATTAAGATCGTTTTAAGTAAAATTTTATTTCATTTGAATAAATTAGATCACTTACATTTTTAAGATGCCATTAAAAAAACAGTATTTAATTGATGAATTTTGACATTTTTTGGTTTTAAGTTTTTCAAAAAAAATAAATGAAAGGAGGAATAAATGAATAAGGAATTTTTTTGTAGATGTTATTCAAAATTGATTTAAACTTAATAAGAAAGGATAATAAAAAATTGTAATTGCTTCATTTTAATATTTATTGTCATGTAGTTATAATAGTGTTTATTGTATATCATTAGGTATTAAAATTAAGGTTTTAATATTACAATATTTGCCCAATCCCAAAATGTTTAAATGGTGTAGATAGTCTACTGTTGAAGTATTAATATTAACTTTTAATTAACTACATCTTGGAATAGAGAATGCTGTAATTCTGTGTAGATCACACAAATAAAGCTTCCATATCTGTTGGTAAACCTTGAGAATACTTTACATGTTTTAAAAACACTTGAAATTACTTTCTATAGATTTTAAACGTCATAATGAGAATATAAGAAATAATTAAGATATACCATCAGCTAGGAATCTGGATGTGAGTGAGTAGTTTGTTTTACTGTAAAATGGTGTTTGATGAAAAACTATGGATGCTTAAATTTAATGCTATCTTGGAAAAAAAGGCTATATTAGTTGCAAATGAAAATAAGTATTTGTATTAACAAGAGAAATCACAATGTTCTTATAATCATATTCTTATTGACCATTAATTTACATTTATAATTTTAACTAAAAATTTATTTTTTAGGCGTAGAAATTTGTATAGCCACTCCAGGTAGATTAATAGATTTCCTTGAAGCTGGCAAGACCAATCTTCGTCGTTGTACATATTTAGTTTTGGATGAGGCTGATCGCATGCTGGACATGGGTTTTGAACCTCAAATACGGAAAATTGTAGAACAGATTCGGGTAACTATACAAATGTTTAAACATTGTGATCTTTTCATTTATTAGTAGATTGTTTTTAAAATTAATTTTGTTTGTTTGTAGCCAGATCGGCAAACATTGATGTGGAGTGCCACCTGGCCCAAAGAAGTGCGAGGATTAGCGGAGGACTTTCTGAAGGACTACATTCAAATAAATGTGGGTTCCCTCCAACTCAGCGCCAATCATAATATTCTGCAGATTGTTGATGTATGTCAAGAAAATGAAAAAGATTTCAAGTAAGTCTTGATTGCTAGAGTTGTGTTTGTTTATTATTGATTTAGTCAAGTGATTCCTTACAGAGATGTTAATATTTCAGATTAATGAAACTGCTGGAAGAGATAATGGGTGAAAAGGAAAACAAGGTTAGTTCATATATTCATCAAATTTTTATTGGTAAAACACATTTCTTAAATGCAGTAGGATATAATTATCCAAACTAATTTGGGATGGAACATAGTTTAGAGATTTAGATGGTTAGAATAATCAAAGATAATATGGAATTTTGAACAAAATATGGAATTCTCACAAGAAGCCTTGAAATAAGTATAGTGATTACTATATCCATGATTTCAGTTGTCCATAATTAAAAATTGAAAAATTAATAAAATTTTTTTATAATTTGCTACATTGTAATTTTTAAATTCACACTGTATATCCAGTGTGCACACAAAATCTGTATGTGGGTGTTAAAAATTTAATTATTAGCTGCAAATTTTGGTGTCGTGAATCATGGCTTGTAAAGCAAATATTACAGATGTGACAATGAGGGTTTATTATATATAAATTTATAGAATTAAATTAAGAGTAGATTAACCTGTATTTTAAAAAAAAATCTAGTCTAAACTACTAGTATTTAATATATTAATATAATTTCAGTAGTGTTAATTATTTTAATAAAGATTAATGGATATCAATTACATGGTTAATAAATAGTTTGGAATCGTAACTATATTAAATTTTCAAATAATTTAAAGCCAGGTCTACTGCTTATATCTAGTGGTATATTGATTTATTTTTTCTTATAGTTGAAAAGTATTTCTGGTCACATCTTTCAAGTATGAACTTGAGACAGGATTTTTGTTAATATGTTTTATGTTATGGTAAAAGGTTTATGATATTTACAGAGACAATTTTCTTTTTTAGACAATCATATTTGTTGAGACCAAAAAACGTGTAGATGAATTAACGAGGAAAATGAGGAGAGATGGGTAAGCATTCCAGTATTGGCTTTTTTTGTGTGTGTGTGTTTGACTTGATGAATAATTAATTAGAGCAGTTATTAGCGAAACATATGGTGAATTTCTGAATACAGAGGTAAAAAAATCTCTGGATATTAAAAACTGAACTACAGAAGATCTAATTATAATTGCAGACAATCCCAAACTCTTAACTAAGACTTTAATTCACAACTACCTAATACCATTTTGAATTCATTAACATAACTCATTATTCAATTGTTATTTTCTTTTCTGTGCCAGTGTAATGTCTGATAAAAATGAAAATACAGAAAATATATTGAAAGCATGCCAGGCAGTAATAAAGCTAAATATTAAAAAACTACCTTTTCTGTGTGTATTTTCATTTTACCGGATAGCTCATTATTGTAAAAGATGACAAATGCTAACCCAGCGCTCGTCAGTTGGTTCAGATTATCATCTCCACACACACGTACAATCAATGCTCAGCTTAGCCAATCTTCATACTTTAATAGACAGGCTTCAAACCACTCCACCCCACAACTCTTCAGCCGTCCATCTCTTTGAAAATCTGATGATTTAACACTCAAAGCCCACGTTGGTGCCAACCTTCACATCCTACCCATGTTGACCATAAGTCACTGACCCCTCATGTACAGGACATAATCCATTTACATACATATATGAGGAATGGGCAGACCTTACAGCACTATATTTTAATATATGAATTTTTTCTAGAGTACAGGCTTTTTCATACCTGCACTCGGCACCAATGTGGGCTTTGAGCATTCCATCAGATTTTCAATGAGATGGACAGGAGGTTGTGGGGTGGAGTGAATTGAAGCCTGTCCATTAAAGTACGAAGATTGACTATCTTAATATAAGCTGAGAATTAATTGTATATATGTGTGATGATAATCTGGACCAACTGACGAGTGCTAGTTTAGCACGAAATACGCGTATTGGTGATTATTTATCTTTTCGACTTGTGTGTGATCAAGTGTGTCAACAGTATGAGATAGCGTGGATAGTTGAGGGTTGTGTGAAAGTCTGAATTCAAACCCCTATATATTACATATTGAAGTGCAGGTATGGAAAAACCTGTACTGTAGAAAAAATTCATATACTAAACACATAAAATTATTTATGAAATATATATTTTAAATGAAAAAAAAAAAAAGACATAAATTTCTCATTTATTATTTTCTCTTCTAAATTTGATTTTGGAACTGCATCTGAGATGCTTGCCAGTCTTAGAAGTTTCATCACAATTAAAATTAAATTATAATAGTTTGAATAAACTTCATAGTGAAACACTGTAAGAGGCAATGTTGGTTAACTATATTATCAATATTATTATACGAAAGTACATAAAGGTTTTATGTGATGAATTGTAGAGGTAATAGTAGTTTGAATAGACTTCATAGTGAAACACTGTAAGGGCAATATTGCTTGTTAACCATATTGTCAATATTATAGTATGAAAGTACATAAAGGTTTTACGTGATGAATTGTACAGGTAATTAAATAGCCACATGGCTCCCAGTTCTTGGTTACCTTTTATAGACAGCAATAGAACACTCATTTTGATCAATATCTATTATACTGTGACCATTACTTTCCAGCTAAAAATAATAATTTTCTTATTATTATTGGGTGTTTAGTTGAATTAGAAATAGAGTTGCCGTAATTCTGATCCTTATATATTGGGAAAAATTTCACTTGAAATTAAAAAAAAACTCGAGTCACAAGCCTGATAACATTATGTTCTAACCATTCCAGTATGTCACTTAAGGTAATTAAATATAATTATAACAGGTGGTAATCTTCCATGCAAGTGAATTGTCTATTGCAGAATTATTTCTATAATGTAACAAATGAATATTTATTTGGTAAACAAATTTCAGAATATTTAAAAGAAAAACTTGTTTAAAGTTGTACTTGTACTGGATTTGCATATTGAAGATGCTATAGGGATGCAGTTAATTATGATTTATCAGCATGATATTATTTAGAGATAAAATTTAAGAAAATGAATTATAAAAATAACATTTATAGTCTTGCATTGGTGGTCGAGAGGTCAGCTCTTGCAGGCGGTTGCCCGGATTCGCGTCCCAGCCGATGCTATGACACTTAAAAAAAAAATTTATGATACTAATAGAATTAGTTACGTTAAAAGATTACAATTCCAGCCGGTAATCTGATATGTGAAAACAGTACCACTTCTATGAGCTTGATTTTGCATTTCATGCACTATTTGTTATCATCTACTCTGTGTTTGTACATATATATTCTTGATAGTTTTTCATTAAATCTACAACCAAGTGCAATATTATTCAGAGAAACTAGTCATTTATACATTGATTTCTTGGCTGGTATTTTAGATCCATTGTATCATTTTTTCCATCAATATTTATAAAATTATACTTTCTGGAAAAATGGTTTTGCATGTTAATAGCCATTTAAATGTTGATGCATAATCTGACTTAAAAGGGTTTATGGATTTGAGAATCGATCTTATATTAATTAAAATAAGTACAGGCATTCGTTGATCTGGCCAGCATAACTTGTCAAATTGGATTAAAACATAACTGACTAGTCTTACTCGGACGTGTCATTAATGTTTTGGGAGGATATAGTGCTGAAACATGAACTTTTAAAGAGAGAGAAGTATAAGTATTTGGTGATATTTGAATAAATTAGACCGAGGAGTAGGATTTTGTATATTCTTGGAAAGAACTGCCAAAGATAAAATGGAAGAGAGAATTGGCTACTGATATAATGAAGTTGTCAATAGACCTTTTTTTTTTTAAATTCTGATTTTGTCACTAATAATATATACATTTGTATATAGATTGCTTGTTTTTTTTGTTTAGAAAAATGACCATCTTTGAAAGCATATCGGAAAGTGATAATATTGTTCATTTAATCTTAATAATAAATATATAATAATTATCAGCTTTAATATGTTAATTATTTTTATAACTAGCTGGCCTGCCATGTGTATCCATGGAGACAAGACCCAACCAGAGAGAGATTGGGTATTAAATGGTAAATTTTTCATTTTTTTCTTTATTGTATTGTTACTGTTATATTTAACAATAATTAACCTGTTGACTGTTTGGGTAAAGAGAGAGATTAATGTAAATTTTCCAGATGCTAAACTTAAGCTAAATATTTTATATCTAAAACCTATTAATGACATATCTTCATGATTTAACTGTTTGCCTACCATATATTATGCATTTGATTGATGAATCAATTTTCGCAATAATTTAGATTATGTGCTTAATAAAAATAAAATATATTATCCATAGGGCTAACTTGTTAAAAAAAACAATGAAAATGAGAGAACTATCATAAACTTAAAAATAAAATATTTTAAATTATTAATTTTAAATTTATTCATAAATTATTAATTTTAGTATATGTTAAGAAGGAATACTGTTAATAAATTAAAATTATGATTAAATTGGCAGTTTTTTTGTAAATTTCATGCTACTTTCAAGTCAAAATTTTGCAGAAGATTTCTCTTTCGGGAGGTTTTGAACAGTTTCGTAATAAAGTAATTATTAGATTATGTGTCTTCAAATAATTATTTAATAACTGACATAATTTGGAAAAGTGCAAACTTAGATTAAAACTGCATTTGGGCAATTCACATGCCCATAATATGTGGGCAATTTTTAATTTTATATTTGTAATAAAAAATTGAGAATCGAATTTGAAATTTATCAAGACAATTTCACTTCAGTATAAAAGATAATTTTTCATAAATATAATTACCCTGAAAGCTATCATTTTATTTCTAAAATATCCATGCTTGAATTCATCTGGGGTGTGTGTGTGTGTTAATATTTTGAAAACTAGCTCTTTTTTGATAATGTTTAATTTAAAATATAAAAACTAAAAAACGCATTGCCATTTGAAACTAATATTTTGAAGAGAAATTAATTATTTATAAGATGTTCATCATATGCTGTTATAACTGAAAAAAGTTTTATTTAGATTTGTGAAACCTAACAAAATATTGACAAAAGAAACTATAATGTTAAATTTGTAGTGAAAGTAGCTTTTTAGTAAAAATGAATAGAATGCTACTGCTTTGTAAAAGAAAGTTCTACATGGAGCTAATAATGAGAGTATTTGTTTTGATTCAAATGTAATCATTAAGATGAAATAACTTTTCTGAATTGAAGGTATTGTATTTTTGATTTTTTGAAGCTATAAAACTTGCTACAATAATAGTTTTCTCTAATTACAATGAGTAAATAATTATTGAAAGTTAATCTAGTGATTTGGTTAATTCATATAGTTTTCATTATTTGTACTTTCATAATTTATAGATGATTTATGCTAGTATAATTAAGTATCCTAAATATTTAATTTTACTGTTCATTATTCGTATTCAGATGTAATATGGTTTTTATTTAATGTAAGTTATTTGCAGAAGATGTTATTTTAGGAGTGTATTGAAATGTCTGGGATTTGAATTCTGCAGTGTGTTAGCGAGGTACATGTTTCTGATCGTTACAGTATATTATAATTTTTTCTTATCATTTTTTTTTTTAAAAAAAATTAGCTAATTTAGATGGATTTTTTTTTCTCTTGTTTACTTGTTTTAAAACTGCAAATCAAAATCGGGAAATATAAAAGAAGCAAAATAATTTAAACAAAAAAATTAATTTTTATAAATGATCCCCATGAATCTTTTACAATAGGGGACTGAGGGTTTTTTTTAATATGACAAAACTTGTATTAGCTTTGCAAGTAAGTAGTAAATCAAAATTTAATGTTTTCCAGAATTTTTACTATTATAAAGAAGTTTGTTTTAAAGTAGGAAACTTTTGCCCATGTCAATATATTTAATTTTAAATTTTTATTTGCACTACTTTATTGTTGATTTTTCCATCAGTTTTGTAGATTTTGTTTAATGGAAATCTTAGTGGTATCGTACTGCATTTTTGAATGGTGCTATCTATATTTTGTTTGTGTTTGATAACTTCTAATAATGTAATTAAACTTAATATTGAATTTTAATTCTAAGTAGTGACATCATTACATCGGAAAATGACTTATATTTTTAAATTTTTTGCTTTTTCTGAATTCATACAATATAAACTAATGAATGAAGTTTTCATTTCTTAAAGTAATGAAATCTTATTATGTCCTATATAAATTATCCAAGAGTTCATACAAAAGTATATTCAGTTAACACTTATTCAGATAGAGGACCCCTTGTATTTCATAATGTGCACAATTTTGCTTAAATGTACTAATAAGGAGAATAAAAATTCCTTGATAAGGAGGACTTCTAATAAAAAAATTCAAGCAAAATAAATATAGTTTTTAAATTCTAAATGTATAATTATGGAGTAATCAAAACAACAATGCAAAAAGATTTATATCAGAATATTGAGATTGCTATAAGATACTGGACTATTATTATTAATGAAAATGACAGATTTGCATGTTATATCTATAATTAGTAACTATTTGTCAAAATGTACAATGAAATAAATTTTTTCATTATTTAAAGTTTATATCCCTTTTCATCTTTCATATGCTCTGATAAAATAAACATAAAAAATAATTATAGGATAGGATATGCTATTTTTGCACCATGTTTTAATAATCTATTTTATTTTTTTGTATTTGATACATTATATTATTTCCAATTATGAACCACTTGAATCAGCAGCAAGCTCCATTTGATGCCTTAATTGCTTTGCTATACAGTCATATTATATTCAGAATATCAGTTTAGTTTAATGTGATATTGCTTAGGTTGCCACATTTTACCATTTCTTCAATATTTTTATAATGTTTACTTGAAAATATATATATTTTTTCAGAGTTTCGTTCTGGTAAAGCTCCTATTCTTGTGGCCACAGACGTAGCTGCACGGGGATTAGGTTTGTAATTTTTTCCCCTCACATTTTAAATATATTCTACTAAAAATTGAATTTTTATCGAATTTTTTAAAAAATAATTTGTTAACTGCAAAAATTTAAGTATTTTACAGCCATTTGTAAAAGCAGAATGGGTGGCATGTCTTTATAAAGTGTCAAAAGAGAGGGGCGATTGTTTTAAAGTAAAAAGGTTGCACTGCTCATTAGATTGGCTGCCTGCCTTACTGGTAAGAAGCCATGAATTTCGTGGGCAATGTACCTATCTGAAATTTAGCCTAACAAGCTTATTGGTGAATGGTAGGTACAGTTGAAAGGTGAGTTAATTTAAATTTCAAAATACAAGATGGTTTCAAATAAGTTGTTGTTTTTTTTTTTTTAAATAAACCCATCATATGTAAATATTATGTTATATTTTTGTTTGTTTGTTTTTTGTTTTTTTTTGTCTTTTACCCATTCCTTTCTGTTTTAATTGCCCTGGAATTCCATTTGCCAGTATTGATTGTAATCACATCGGTGGCTAACTCCAGCAGTGCTTGGGGATTTTTCATCGTTCCCTCTCTCATGTTGATATGCTGCAAAGTGCTGATTGTTTTGTTGTTGTGATGGATGACGTTACCTGTGGTTGGAACAGACTTCAGTCATTTTGTAGACATCAGTAAGTGAAATGTCAGGTTTTTCTTTTTTTTTGCCTCTTGTAATTCTTAACTGCTGGGATATGAAGAAACAAAATCCCTAAGGCATAAAGGAGGTAAAAGCTGAGAACAGCCCGTCTGTCTGCACTTTGTTATTGGAGTGACCAATGATGTCAACCATGGGTAATTGTTGATGATATCACAAAATAATTCTATGGGCCTATAGTTCTGGACTGCAAGAAAGAGTAATATAAAATTCTTTTCTAATTTTCATTAAATACAAAATCTTTCATATTTTTTAAATTAATATTTCATGCAGTCGTCATATTGGCCCTTTTACTTTTTTTTTCTTTGGAGAGGGAGATTTGCTAATTTGCCTAATTTGCTTTTTTCTTTATTTGTGATTTTGTTCACTTTATTACAAAATCATGAAATTAAATATAGATGTCGAGGATGTAAAATTTGTCATAAATTTTGATTATCCTTCGAGTTCTGAAGATTACGTTCATCGCATTGGAAGAACTGCACGCAGCAATAACACAGGGACAGCATACACATTTTTTACTAGTAATAACCAGAAGCAAGCATCAGACTTGGTCCAAGTATTACAAGAAGCTAATCAGGTGACCAATCCAAAGCTCCTAAATATGGCTGAACGAGGAGGCCAAGGTAGAGGTAAGTCTTGTTGATTATAATGTTAGGATTAGGAGTAATATTTTGATGTGAGCGAGATCAATAAAGATTATTGTAGTTTCGACAGAATGAATGCATAGAGGATTATTTATGTTTTTTTTTTTTATTAGTATAATTGTGCCGTTTTCTTTATATATGGGATAGACATGTCTCAAAAATTTTATATTGAACTAATCTTGGTTTAATTTTATCCCTAAAACTTTTGATTCTTTTCTGCAAATATAAAGCAAAAAGATTATTACTAATAGTATGATGAAATCAACTTATACTAATATTTAAAGAATTTACTAGCTAGGTTTTATTTATTATATAATAGATCAGTCAACCCCCCCCTCCCCATTTTTTTCTTATTTTGAATATAATGCATTAAATTGAATTATTAAATTAGATTTGTTTGCAAGTGTTATTTAATTACAGATGCAATAAGGGAAGAAGGTAGATGAGTATTTGGAAAAGTAAAGGCCAGTTTTTTCACTATTGATCTTTTTCTCCTATTACAAATTTTGTTCATATTTCTTCAATGAAAGTAGACCATGATATGCTTTTCATGAATCTGAAGTTTTTAAGTATTAAAATTATCTATTTTCACCATGCTAATAAATTTATTTGGTTAAATTTATGAATTGTTGAATTTGCTTGCTTTCGTTAACTTGTGATAGCTAGATAACTTTTTCCAGGCTGCTAATGAATAATTAATTACGTAATTTTTTATCCCTATTAAATGGTATGTGAGTTATAATGCATAAGTCTAGCACAGTTAAATTAATATTTAACATAATTGGATATTCAAGAGACCTCTAATTACCATAATTCTTTTGTAAATTATTGTCATTTTTGTGATATATAATTTATCACTAAATATATATTTAATAATCCTATTTATATTAAGATGAATATTTGAAATATTAGTTGCACTTTGTAAATTGTATTTAAATTGTAATGGCAAAATTACTATGAATAATCAAATACTGCTTAATCATAGCATCCTATTAGCATACCTACTTTTTCTATGCTTAAATAGTGTGTTTTATTTTTCCATATTTTATTTGCATATAAACCTACTTTAAATAAATAATTGCTTATTTAATTGTAAATTTACAATTTCTTTAATAATCAAAGCTTTATAAATGTATGTATATATTTTTGCTCCAGGTCGTATTCGCTATAGGACTCCTGGAAGTGGTGGCAGCTTTGGACGTCGAAACAATTTTATTGGCAGAGGTTTTGGGGGCAAATCATTTGGAGGAAATAATTCTCGAGGTGGCCGCAGTGACAATTTTTCAAATAATAGAAATAAACCTGATTTTTTTGGGAACAAAATCTCGAGTAATTTTAAAGGGAATGTTAAAAAGTTTGATGAGAATGAGGATTATCAAGTTAACGGTGGATTTTGAAGAGAAAATGATAAGGGGTACATCTTGGTTTTTTTTTTTTCGGTCACCATCACTGGAAACATCTCTTTCAGGATTTAATTAATAATATCACCCAAACCATTTTTAAGTTATGTAAAATTTTTTTTTTTTTGTATTTTTTTTTGATACACATCTTAATTTATTGAGACTAGTTGAAAAACAAACCTCCCCACCAATTCCAAGTAATAGTTTTAACATTCCATCACCTCGGTGAGGGGGTATTGTTTTGTCCCCCCTCTGTAAATAAATCTTCCCCATGTGGCTCTCAGTTTTCACTTGTATGTTTTGTACTGAAGAATAAATTACATTAAGATTAAATTATTGTGTGTTTTTTTGTGTTGGTTGATACTGTCCATCTTGCAATAACAAAAAATGTTAATCTCGGTAAATTTTATTGCTGGCAAAGTAAGAGCATTGTTTTTCACTCTCCATAATTTGTAAATAACATTGGTAATCATCTGAAATCCGGGCACAGCCGCTTGATGGCGTTTATGTGTCAAAACGCATAAAAATTCCGTTTCTGTGACCGGCCTTACGGCTAATATAACATTTATATTGTATTACCCATTGCAAGTCGCTTTACATGACGTTGCACAAAAATATTACGGCCTGTTTTGTGTTTCGAAACTATTTATGCGTATTTGTTCTATTCATAGCTGATTACCGTATCGCTTGAGGGTGTTTTAATTGCAAGTCTATACAACTTTTGAAATCTCCATAATAGAGTAATGTCATTTATATTTAAATAATGTTAATTACTAATAATTGTCATATGGTTACCACCCTTCCCTAAAAAATGTTAACCTGTAAAAAGTTGACAAAGGGTATGTTCGAACACGCTTCGACAAAGCTCACACGCTAAGTCACGTTTCAGTGTGAAAAATATACGAGACCAATAAAATGTCTGAGAACTACTTGCAATTTTTAAACTTTTCAGACTTGCCGAGTACAGAAAGTGAGTCTGTGTCCATTTTTTCAGGCACATAAAATACCAGACAGTTTTTATTACAGCAAGAAATAAAAATAAGTTCAAAAAGTCCAAAGTTTGTGTATTTTTTTTTTTTATTTCTTTAGAAATTGACGAGTATCTGGATTATCTTTTTTACTATTTTTGTTTACTTTTCCCAAAAAAGCAGTTTATTGTGGAAGCCAAAAAAAAAAAAGTAATTCAAACGAAATATAAATAAAAGTAAAAATTGAGAAAAAGTTGTTGGGGGAAAAAAAATTGACTTTTTGTTACAATTATTTATCCGAGTGTGGGAATGGGGGTTTCAAAACAATTTTTTACCCCCCAAAACCACAAAAGATACTTTTGATTTAATAAGAAAAACAATTTAGTCAAACAAAAAAAAGAAAGTCTAAACAAGTCCCAAATAATTATATTACATTTTTTCGGTGGGATTAAAACAAGTTTTTTTGTCGTGAAACAGTCAAAAGTTTTAAAATCAGAAAAATAAACAAAGTTAAATTACCAAGATTTGTTGAATAAAGAAAAATGTCAGGTTAAAAAAAACAACGAAAATGAATATAAAAATTTGTTTAATCAAAAAAAAAAAATAATCGTGTTAATATAAAAAAAAAGTTGCGGCCCGGTAACGTTACATTTGATTGATTTTGTATAGCATCAACGCCATCAAGCGACCATGCCCGGATTTCAGATGATTATCATAATTTCTATTCTAAATTATGAAACTAAGTCAAACCATATAAATTATTTAGCCTAATCCATAAACACCATTGAACTTACATTATGATATAAGATGTAAATTCATTTCAGGATGATTAAATATAAAGTTTAGTATAAAATCGTAAGCTTAATTTTACGCTATTGTTTAATTTGAATAGTTTGTAGCTAAATTATATGATTACTGCTTAAAATATTAAAACTTTTATAACTAATAGAAAGTTTTTTAGAAGTACTGAGAAATAAAAATATGCTTGACTCTTCACTAACATTAATGTAGAAATTTTCTTTGTTAGTGTGTGAGTTCAAAAAATTCTACTTATTATCATCGCCGTGCTCGCACCTTTTTTCTTTCAAAAATATATAATGTTCTTTTCACATTAAAACCAATCTAAACACTCCTTTTTTCTTTGTAAAAACTTTATTTTGTCATCATGATATATATACATTTACTTGTTTACCACATCCAATGTTTTGACCACCTTAGTTGTAATCATTTTCAAGAATTTGTTTCTTCAAACTTTTCCCTTAAGTTTGAAGAGGAAAGAAGCAAATCCTTGAAAATGACTACAAATAAGGGGTCAAAACGTTGAATGTGGTAAACAAGTAAATATATATATGATGACAAAATAATGTTATTGGAAAGAAAAAAGAATGTTTTGATTGGTTTTAATGTGAAAAGAACATTATATTTTAAAAAAATTCTTAAAAATATATTAGTTATTGTAAAAATGCAATCTATTTGTTAATGAACTGATTCTCAGCTGCATGATACTATGATGTAGTACTGTGATGGAGCTGCTGTGCTTATGCTTTAAATTACTATTCTGCAGCTATCTTTAGCACTATTTTGCCATTTTTCATGGTCGTATGTAGTAATTTAAAGTGACGGTTGGATCCTCACGCTTTACTTGCCAGTACTTCAGATTTGCTCATATATAAGCATTTGAATCGTAGGAATAAGATGATTCCTTTTATTCCTGCATACTATATATTGTATTGGTGAGAAAGTATTCATTTATTATTAACACTCGCAAAGCGTATGCACAATTAGCTTAAAAGGCTGTTGAATGTATACAATTGTAAACATACGCTATATAAAATAAATGCTTATTTGTTAATTAAAGAAATTTGAAGATGTCACTAGTTCACAGATGTGTACTACAAATAAGCTGACAGAAGCCTAAAACGTTGCTCTTAGATTATTGTTAACGATGAACAAAAATAAATATTTCCCATAATTTATTTAAATATTCATGATTATTTAACAAAATAGTTGTGTAGTAATTATTAAAAAAATAAATATGTTCATGTTTGGTTTTTAAAAAGCTAATAATAAAAAGGAAACTACGATCATTAAGCTTTGGTAAGTATTGCAATTCAGAACTTTGATGAAATTTTAATACTTATAAAATCAATTCAAAATTTTACAATAAAATTTCAAAACTTTATGATTACTTAATAATTAATTCATTCGATTTAAAAAATGAACTTATTCTCATTAAATATTTCACTATTATTTTTTGCTATATTTGGAAAGTTGAAGTAATGATTTTTTGGGATTTTTTCATTTGTAAACATTTTCAATGAATCCAATAAACTATATTTATAATATTGAATATTAAAGTAAAATGTTGATCTGTTAATGCAAATTGCCATTAGGTGATGATGGAAAATGTTGAAATACAGAAAAGTTAAACGTTTTGAAATTAATGAGAAATATTTGAAATAAATCCTTTTATCTTGCCAAACTAAATGCCTATTTTATTATGCAATAAGTGACTGAAACGAGTTGTGTTTATTTTAAGCCAATAAACATCACATGACCACCACTTATGCTTGTGTATAACTGTTTTAAAACAGGCAAAAAACTATATGAACTGCCACACACAGTAAGCTAGAGTAATCAATGGATAGTGAGTTTTGCCTGCATTTATTTTCCGATTATATCTGCCATTTAAAAATTAAAATGTTAGGAATGAGTGACTAATGTAAAGTAGTATCATTCAAGTACAGAATCATAATAAATGACAACACATTGTTTTAGGATAGAAAAGTTGACACAATAATTGTAGAATAAACTTTTTTTTCCCAGAGAGAAAAAAAGATATAGGACCAAAACAATTAGTATACAATATTAATACAGTAAACTTTTTTTTCAGTGGAACAAAAAAAAAAAAATTAATGAATTTTATTTTTTTGGCTTTCTTTATTGCGGAATTTCTATCATTTTTTATTAAATAATAAAGTAATATGGAATTTTCTAAACATCCATAGAAATGCTATTTTTGAAGTTTTATTTTAATAAAGAATTAATACATTTTATTTTTAAATCTTAGAAAAATATAAAATTTAACTGAAGTTATTTGTAACTTATAACTGAAAGTTAGCAGGAAATACTTTGTTATAGATTGTAAATTATTTGCAGTACATTTTAACAGTAATTGTGTGTTTCCAAGAGAATAAGACCTAACCAGAAAATAAACCCTATGCTTGATTTTTTTAGGATGCTTACACATGATGAACATACTGAATTCTAAAGTAATGAATGTATAAATAAACTTATTCATATAAATGCTTTAAATAAATGGTAATATAAATATTAGGGTCATTTTTGACAAACTTAATCTACCTGTATAGAGAAACAATATAGCAACTACTAGACTATATCTGACAATTTATAATTTTATTTATATATTTTTTAATTTATATTTAATAAGAGTCAAGATAAAAGAAAAATGAGTTTTTCATATTTTTCCCCCATCTTAAAAGATTATAAATAATGAAAGTGACTTTATTGATCACCATACTTGCATTTTTTTTTTGCTTTTGTGTGGACAAATCATTCTTAATTGTAATCATTTTTGTTACCATTCTGATTGTTGGATAAGGTGAGTGCAAGAAGAAAGAGCTATTCTGTCTAATGCAAAAAGGAATTTGGAGGTGGGGTGGGGAGTCTCCCAGGGGATGGGCATGAGAAATACTTAGAATAAATTTAGATTTTTTTTTCAAAAATATATTTATTAATCACTTTGTGTACAAATTAGAAAGAATATATATAAGGTTGAATGAGGTTATGCTGAGTTCTGAGAGTTCTTATGAGTGGTTTAGTAAGCCAGCATATTTGTTGTTCTGTTGTTATAAGTGGTAAGGGTGAATAGGTTCCAGGTGTCCTCAAAGGATTTTTTGGGAGAGATGAGCTCATCTCTTTTCCTGATTTTCTTTATTGTTTCGCAGAACAACAGATCTGGCTCTAGGCGGGGCAGTTCCATTATCAACTTGCAACGTACTACCCAGATTGCATAGAGAATGAAAATGGATAGTCTAATGATAGCAAATGTTCCGGTGTGGATCGCTTTTATGGGCAAGAGAATTAGGTCCGGTCTGATATTGGAGTTGGTAAGAACTATATCTCTGACTGTTTTAAGGTTTGGACAGCGATATATGAAGTGCTCAATGGTTTCCTCTTCATGAGAACATAAACTGCAGGTTGGATCAATGTTGGAGTTACCTCTTCGGTAAAATAGGAACCAATTTGTGGGAAGTGCGCTAAGGTTAATTTTGATGATGGAAGTCCAGATATTTGGGCTCTAGACACCATCTTTTAAAGAGGGTAATTAATTTTTGGTTTAAGAGGTTGAGGCTACTTTCGAGAGGTTGTAGATGTGGGTTGATTAGGTGGTAGGCATCCCACAAGGTGATTTTAACGTTGAGATTGGTGTCCATGATTGGTTTGAATTGACTTAAAAGATTGATAAGGGACGATATTCATGGTGTTTTCCCTGGTGGGGTTTGATCTGTTGGGGAAATCTTTTCGGTGATGTTGTTATAGCCAAAGGAATTATCAAATTAGGTAGCGTATTGTGTGTTTTTTGGAGGATGGCTGCTTGAATAGAGTGGAAAGACAAGCCATTGAACCTCCAAGGCAGCTGGATTTGTCGGAGGCTGATGGCCATGGTCTTCCCTCTCCAGAAGAGTTTGGTGCATAGGCAATTAATCTTGTTCTGAAACTGTTTGGTTAATTTGATGAAGGGCAGGTAATATGTAATTTTTGATAATATGGTCATATTCAGGAGCCCCACCTTTCCATATAGTGAGAGATAGACTAGAGAGAGAGATGTGGTGATGTGCTCTGTTGTTTGGAGGATACCGTCCTGTATTTCTCTGGCCATTGCCATTGATGATTTGAAGATGGGAAACCCCAAGAATCTTTGTGGTTTGGCAGTATAGATAGGTAGATGGTATTTGTTTTCCTGACTTTATCTGCCAGATAGCTGATTTATTTGTAAATGATATTTTGCAGAATATCGATTTAAAATGGATTGTAGTTGGGGAAGGTATTTTATGGTAGGTAGAACAATCGTGATGTCATCTATGTAGGCAAATGAGTTAAGATGTTTATTGATGGATGGAACGAATACTCCTGGTAGATTTTTTTCAATATCCATCAGTAGAGGATTTATGTATGCTGTGAAGCATAGAGCACTGAGGGGGGAACCTTGAGGGAGAGACTTAAAAGGTTTGAAGCCTGGTGTGAGCTTGCCATCTAGTGAGACAAAGATTTCTCTGTTGCTTAATAGATTACTGATTATTTGTATAATGGTGACTGGAACATGATATTCAGCCAGCAGATTCAGCAGGATGTCTATGTGCACTGAATCAAAAGTCGCAGCGATATCCAGCTGGACAGCAATGGGTTTAGATTTCTTTCGTATTCTGATATAATCAATGAGAGCCATAGCATGTGATTTTTGTAAAAGGAAAAATAAGACATCTGAAAATAAAGCTCTGTAGTAAATTTTAGAGCAAAAATTAATATAAGATGGACTTATTTTCAGGATACTCCATATTATGTAGGAAATTATTGATTGTTATTCATTTTAATGTCAAAATGTAGATTACAATCGTGCAATTTATAAATGGAAATTACAAATTTTTTTTAAGTATTTAGTGTGAAAATTATATTAAATTTTAATGATGAGTACCAAACTCCATACAGTAGTGCCATCAAAAGCAAGTCTTTGTAATCAATGGATGCAGGAAGGTTTGTGCATAAAATCCCTATCTAGTGCCTATTCGTGCAATATCCCCAGACAAATATATTTTCTAGCTTGTGGCTTTCATCAGTGAGAAGGCTTGGGATTGAGAGTACTGCGCCTAGATATCAGGATCTGATGCAACCCTTCAGCAGCCACCTTTCACCCAATTTGGTTTACTATGAAGCTAAATAGGGATGTACAAACCTTCCTGCATCCATTGACTATGAAATCTTGCACTTGATAGCACTAATGTATGGAGAATTTGGTTCTCTTATTAACAGCATGCGTAAGCATATGAAATGGAAATCCATTTGATGTCTTGGATGGTTTTATACCTATCATGCCCATAAGATGATAGTGGTTTTTGGAAAACCAGACACCAAAATATATAGATGCTGAACTGAGTTCAGATCCATATGACTATACAAGCAAATGGGCTTTGGTTGAAAACATGTTTTTATCTTGGGGCCCCTAGCTTTAGTTAACCAACTAGGTAAAAGGTAGATGTTGGGGGTTGCATTAGATCCTGAAATCTAGGTGCAGTGCTCTCAAATCGATTCTTCACTGATGAAATCAAGTAGAAACTAGTCTAGGAATGTCGGATGAGTAGGCACTAGATAGGGATTTTATATACAAACATTCCTGCTCTGTTGATAATGAAAGCTTGCACCTGGTGGCACTACAAGATGAAGTTTCATACTCTTATTAACTGCATCTGTAAAAATATGAAATGATCATGTGATGCTTTGATCGTTTCATACCTATCCTGCCCATAGGCTAATGGTGACTGGTTTTTGAAAAACCAAAGACATCAAAATGTATACATGCTGAACTGAGTTCGGATTTATATGACTATACAAGCGAATGAGCTTGAATTAAAAAATGTGTTTTTATTTTGGACTCTTAAGCTTTATAGTTAAGATAAAATGTGGCTGCTGGAGAGTTGCGTTAGATCCTGAGATCTAGGTGCAGTGCTCTCAGATCCAAAACTCCTCACTGATGAAAGCCAGAAATGAAAAACTAATTCGGGGATATTAAACAAATAGGCAATAGTTAGGGATTTTATGCACAAATCTTGCATCCACTGATTACCCTGGCTTGCACTGAGTAGTGTTATTATATGAATAATATCTTCAGTGTAAACAGCTTGTGTAAGCATAAAGAATGGTGATTATGTGATGTATTAAATCATCAACCATAATCCACTGCAGGATGGTCTCCCAAGTTCAATCCATCTCCGATCTTTAGCTTCTCTCCACATCATCTCTGCACACTTTCTTTTTCCATCCATCTCGCGTCTCTTTCTGGGTCTTTTATAATCTCTTGGAATTCAGTTTTAAGATTTCAATTGTCCATCTATTATCATCTCTTCTAGCAATGTGTCCAGCCTAACTCTACTTCAGTCTTAATTTTTTTCAATGAGATAAGTAACACCTGTTTGTTCTCTTACCCATATATTGCGTTTTCAATCTCGTCTTGTTACTCCTAACATGAATCTTTCCATACTTTGTGGTCTGAAGTCTATATTGCTTTTCTATTAGGTGTCCAAGTGTCAGATCCATAAGTAAGAACTAGTAAAACACAATAAAAACCTTTTCAAACAGGCATATTTCCTTTTAGTATCAAGTTATTTCTACCAAAAGCACTCCAAACAAGTTCATCCATTATGTTTCCATCTGAACAAGGTATTTGTAACTGTTAGTTTCTAACTCGTAATCTTTATTTTTATATTTTGAGAAAATACATTGAACATTACTCTAGCCTTTTTAACGTTTATCTTTAGTCCTATTTTCATCGATAACTCCATTTCCTACAGCTCTAAAGCATTATTTGCAAAAACAACTACATTCATCTGCAAATTTAAACAACTTAAAATAATCTCCATTTGGTTTCACTCCTTTAGCTTCCCATTTTAATTCACAAAATACTTCTTGCAGCACTGCTGTAAAAAGTTTTGGAGATACGGAGTCACTCTGTCTTATACCCTTGTCAATGGTGATTTTCCCAGTATCATGTAATCTAATTGTTGCTGTTGCATTTTTATAAATATTCTTCAAAATATGACAATACCCTGGATCTATATCTTGGTAATCCAATGCTTTAATACTGAAGAAATGTTTATAGAAGCAAATGCCTTTTCATAATCTACAAATCCAAAGCATAATGGCAACTCATTCATTTGTCCTTTCTATAACCTCTCAATACCTGGATATGATCCACTGTACTAAAACCACTTTTAAATCCAGTTCTCTTGGTTGGTAGAAATCCAATGTTCTCTGTAGATGAGTTGTAATTACCTTGGTAAAAATTTTATATAAAATGGTAAAAGGCTGATGGGTCTAATTTCTAATATCTTTTTTATCACCTGCTTTAAATATTAATACTGCATTCTTCCAATCATCTAATACATCTTTATCATTTAGACATTTGGTATATAACTTTGCTAAATTTTTTTCTATTTCTTCACCTGCTGCTTTTAATATATCAATTATAATTCCTTCATTACCTGGAGCCTTTCCTTTTTTCATAAATTTAATTGCATGTTTCACTTCATTTAAAATTCTGGGTAATTTGAAAGATACAATAGATATAGGAGATACTTGTTCTTTATTACTGTATAATTCTTGATAGAAGTCTTTTACCCATTTCATAATGACATCTCATTTTAATAACAATTCCATGTTTTTCTTATTGCGGATGTAAATTTCCTACCAATACCAAAATGTTTACACTCTTGACTTATTCTCTTCTACAGCTTTCCTTGCTAATTCAGTTATACTTATCATTTTCAACTTTTTTCCACACCATTTTACAAAATTCGAGGTATTCAATCCTTTTTGTATATTTTCATATTATTTACTTTCTTCATAAATTCTCTAATCTCAGTAGAAATTTTATTGATCAATTGCTGCTGCTTTCTACTAGCTATCTTTGTTGCAGTTTTTAAAAGTGTATCAGTTATTTTCTTAGTAATATCATTCAAATCGAATCATGTTCAAAATCTACTACTTGAAACCGATTTGCAAGTTCTAATTTAAATTCTTTAGAATGTTTCTGAAGATTAGGAATATCAACTAAATATTTTTCTTAATAATAATTTTTCTCTCTAGTAATGCATTAACACATACGTATCTTACATCCTACTAATCGATGATAACTTCCTGTGTTAAATTTATTAAGAACATAATGATGAAATATGTATTTTCTGTTAGTCAAAATATAATCCAATTCTGTTGTACTCTCATTTGGATGTGTCAATTTCCTTTTAACATTTTTCTCAAATAAATTCATAATATACAATTTTTCTTTTTCTGCAAACTCCACAAGTCTATCCTTTCATTTCTATTACCATAATCAAAATTACCTACTGCACTCTCATCTTTCATTTGTTTACCAATTCTAGCATTAAAGTCTCCCATAACAATTTTAAAATGTTTACTCTGATCAAAAGCCATTTATACGTCCATATAAAAATCTTCTACTATTTCGTCACAATGAGAACTTATTAGGGCATAACTGAATTATCTGGATTCAGTATCTGCTATTAAGTTGTATAACTAATCTTGCCACTCTGTCCAATGCACTATCAATCTCCACTGTTCTTCCACTTTTTATTTATAATGAATCCTACTCCACTTGTATTTCCAATATTTGTGCCTTAAATCGTCTCTTCACCTTACTACAAGTCCTATAATGTCCCATTTAATATAAGACAGTTCTTCTAATTCTTGCAATCTTCCTTCACTTGAAAGTAATTGCAGTTGTAAGTATGTAAATAAAGTCAAATGGCAGCCTGGGTCCACAAGCTGGATTCTTAGCACCTGCTGTCTTTGGCCACCAACCGCTGCTTTGGTTGGTGATTTTAGTCTCTTGGCAATAAGGGACATGATTTATTTTTGTCTGTCATGATTATATATATTTATTGGAAAAATATTTACAGATTCTGCCTTATCAGGCAACAGGAAAGACCATGATGTTTGTTGACCTTAAACTCAAGAGGTATAAAAAGCCAATAAACAATACCCTAGCTAACACGTGTTTGTGAGCAGCCCATTTATGTTTGTATACTATATGAATAATCATATAGTAATAGCAGCTGCAGCAATGAAAACATATGGAATGAACATTAGGAAATTTGTTCTGCTCGTTTCTTTCTTAGCCTCCAAGAAGAATCAAAGGGCCGCCTTTCAGTTAATATCCAACTCCTTTCTGCAGCCCAAAATCAATATAAAACTTTATTTCTGGCATTTTAAAAATTTTGCCGAAATATTTAAATAAATATAGTCTGTAGCTCTGTGATATAACAATTTCCAACGTATATTATTGATAAAAGAACAATAAGAATGGATGTTTTATAAATTATACAATTTCAATTTTGCTTCCATATTGGATTAAACACAGACTTAAAAAGTAAACTTTTGACCCATTTATAACAAAAAATGTCACTCAGAAGAGAAAGCCATCCCCATATAGCTTTGTACATTTGAAAACTTTAAGCCTTTGATTTATTTTAGATCAAAAATATATGCAAAAAAGTTGGACATATGTATTTTTTCTGTGAAAACAAGTTTAATTAATGTAGAAACAAAACTAATAATTAATCCTATGCTTTGGTATCTTTGTTGCTAAGTTTTAAGAATAATGGAAATATCTTATTCTTGCAAAGATTTTAGAAATTTGAGTTTTATATAAAAAATTGCTGGCTATTTGTGAATTGATTACCTCAATTTTTATTAAAACTTAAATTTATTGTGAATTCATGTATATGAAACAATGGAAATATATTTTCTCACCTTAACTGTAACCAAATACACAATCTATAGGGGTGTATGTGATTTAATGTGTTGAATGTTGATGTCTAGTCATGACCAATTTGGTCTTGTTTATTGAATCCATGGGGAGTCTGTTTCTTTTAACAATAATAGTTTAACATAAATTACATCAGAATGAAATTTCATGCTTCTTTATGAATACATATAAGGGCCTCATGGAATAATACTTATTGCCTTCATAATGAATTCAAATGTGAGTGAAGCTTAAAAAGGCTTTTTTTAAATGAGTAAATAATTCATTGGCCATAATGATTGCTTGATAAATGGGCCTCGCTGTTTTTGCTGGATTAACATTAGAGATGAATTTGGGCCAATCATAAGATTGCTACTGAATGAAATATAAAAATCATTTGATATGCAACCATTGTCTTATTTGTGAATGTTGAGTGGTTAACATTTGTCACCCATGAGTTGGTATTTAAGTCTGGGTGGAATTTGGAACAATTTTAAATGGCTAAAGTATTTCCAGTCATTTATATGAATGAATATGATGTATATATTTGTCTAGTGGTTTACTATTTCTTCATCTTGTTATGCTTCAACGTATGTTGCTGTTGTCCCTTAGTTTTATCTCTTGATATCAAGTTTAGAATTGCGTATACACCTGGGTCTCTTTTTACGCAGACTTATTTAACACAATTTTGAAGTTATGCGATTCGTCTTTAACCAGAAGTCGAAGTCCGATAATGCGCTATTACTTTAAATAATAAATTTCGCGCACTTACATTATATTGAAAGTAATAGAACATTATTGGAATTCGACTTTCATCTTGGTAATTTCAATATTTTCAGTGCTTTATAATAGTAAGATTTTATGCAATAATGAAATTAAAATCATGATTTCCACATTTTATGTATACACATTAAATTTTACAAGATTATAATAATATTTAAACAGCATTAAAATAATTGACTTATTTACATACATTTAAGATTATAATGTAAATTAGTTCAAACATTGTGCGTGTTAATTTTGCATTTTAAATCACATTCTGTTTTTGCTTTTTAAAAAAGAGTAATAAATTATTATTTTCTTATTAATGACACTAATCATTAACGTGCTCTTAAATTCCAACGAGAGCTAAATGGTTGTATGTCTGGATATCGTGAGCTTTGTAAACAATTAATATCGTCTCAAAGATTAATTACTAAATTACATTGTCACCAGAAAATCATAATAATTAAAACGTGTATAAAAAAATGTAAATTACTGTACTGTAAATTATGCATAAAAATATATTATTTTGAATAAAATTAAATATAGTTAAAAAAAGTTTGTCTTGTATCAATTTTTTTCAAATTTGAAATTTTTTATTAGTCTTATTTTATTTCCTTATTTTTTTTTTGCGCGAATTTTAAAGTAATTTTACGTTGGTGCTTTGCTTTTACGCGAATTTTGAAAAATCACAGTCCGCATCTCCCCTTTTTCAATGTAAGTTACGTCTATTTTTGCGCGATTTTGTTTGCGCGTTTTCTGAGGAACCTATCTATCGCGTAAAACGAGACCCAGGTGTACTAATTTTCTATAAGGAATGGATGGATGACCGATATGATAAGCGAACAAGGGAATTATGAATGTGATGTAATTCTCATTAGGTGTTAAAAGCCCAGAAATTGAAATAGGGGCATGCATTGATAGGACAGATGTACCTGTTCATAGTTAATTGTAAATTAGAGAATAGCCCTGTATAAATTATTCTTTTAACTACTTGATTATTGCATTGTGATTTTAGACAGGATGCCATTTAAGTACTGATTGATTTAGATCAATAGTAATGCAGATTGTCTAAGATGAGCAAGGCAGTTGAGGTTTCTATTTGATAGTGGATAAAGTTAAATGGAAATTTATATTCAAACTGGTTATTGCATCTGTGAGCTTATAATTCCCCACTATCATTAATTTGAAATTGTCCATAAATAGGCAACTGCATATAAATTGTTGCATTTAATTATTAAATATTTTTTAAGTGTAATCTTTGCTATTTTATTTAGAAATAAAACCAAAAGATAGTAAGAAAATTAATATTATTAGGTGTTTGCTTCCACCACAGAGGAATAATGAAAAAAAACTGCATTGGGGGGGGATTGTATATAAAATTAAAAAAAGTGATGCTTACTAAGTTTACATGTGTTACTTTACCATAATTATGCATTGTAGAATTTTTCCATCACCATAAAAATCATTAATGGCTGAAAATAATTGCAACTAAGAAGTACATATCTCCATGTAGCCATTGCAGTAAAAGTGATTAGCAAAAGTTTAAAGGCACAGATGGAATGGTTGAAAAAAATAGACACCACCCAGCAATCTGCATGATTTATAAAGGGTGTGTTGGATTTGCAACACTTAGTCTGGATTTAACTTTATTGTGTTCATTGATTATAGTAGCTTGCAATAGAGAATTATTCCTTCAGTATGTATGTTGAAAGTTAGCAATCGTATATTGTGTTGATGTCATAATTTTTAGTGTCACAAGCACTACATTTAGCATAAAATTGAACTCATTAAAATAGTTTATCTTGTATCAGGTTTGCCTTTACATCAAATTGGCATTTTGTTTGGTTATTTAGCATACATTAAAGCAACTGGCTGGATTTATTATGGCAAAGCCAGTAATCAAAAGTCTGGGGATTTTGCTGGCTATTAAAGGAAGAATAAGTTATGAAATCAAGAAATGTGAGGCAGCAAAAATTGATATTTTGTCTTGCTGAACAATTACTTAAAACATTAGTCCTAATTAATTATCAATGGTCATTGTTGCAGTTTTAAAAAGGACTACTTTACTATACATTGTTATTCAAAAAAGTCTTGCTTAATCAAATGCTTCAATTACAATTAGTATATTTTAATGATCACATATTTTTGCATTTTAGAGGAAATATAAATTTAAGAATGTTGATGACATGTTTAAACACAGTAACGAAAGATACTGGTAAATTCACAAAATGAAGAAAATTGCTGATGATCACGATTGCAGCATTTTGTAATTGGAAAGCTGCATAAAAATATGTTGAGGAAGGATCCAGGAATTTCATTTAATGTAAGACCTGGATTGATTAATAAATTCATCTTTAAAACAATGAAAGTGGTCATTTGATGGAAGAAAAAAAAAAGATATATTAAAACCATATTGAAGTCACAAGTTCAAGATTTATCACAGTGATTTGAGTAATAAAATTAGCCATTATATTTAATCATTAAGTGCTAATATTGTTTCAATTATATTTGATGCTGGCTTTCATCTTTTATCAAAACTATGGAATTTTTTGCTCATTAAACATTTGTTTGAACATTGTTTTTCATCAAACTTAACTATATTAAATAATTTTATAGATCTATCTTTCACTAGTGTTAGGTCTTATACAAATGTTTCAATTCAAAACAAACTAGAAACTATGAATGGAGAATAGTTTCCTCATTGAATGTAATTAGCCAGAAACTAGTCTAGAACATAACTTGAGGTGGTAAATAGTGATGACTGCTTCTAAAGATGTGAAACATATGTAAATTAAATTTGTTCTTTGCAATCTTTTATAAAGAAGTGTTAAAAAAGATTATAAAGGGGCTGTTGATATATGTAGTTTAAAATGAATGCATAATATTATGGTGCTAATATAGAACTGATCAGTTTTATTGATCTACATAGTACTTAATCACTGACTTAAAAAAAAGCAATGAGCAAAAACAAATGTCTGCATTCTTGAATTTATGGTTACAAGATTTTATTAAATAAAATCTAAGAAAATAATGTTTTGCAATAAAAATAATTTATTTAAAAAGAATGACTGATAAATGTACACAGAAGTACAAATTTATAACAAGTCTGGTATTAAATATTGGTTTTATTTAATATTTTGTGTATCAACTATGGTTGTAATTTGTTTAAACTATTCAAAATATTTTATATGTTTTATTTATATATAAATTCATGAATAAATGCTGACATTTCTTATGGATTTTTATTTCTACATACATTTCTGAAGTTTTTTTGATGACTGATATTGCTTTGGTATGTAAATTGTCTTGATTTTATTTAGTATACTCTTATTCTGATGTGTCCTGTATAACCCCCCATTAAGTGGATATAACTGTTCACTATATTTAACATTAATTATTTCAGAATGAAAAAAATGTTCTTGTATATAAATAAAATATTTAAAGAAACAATTACTATTAATAATAATGATATACTTGTTGGATATATTCTTTTAGATGGTTTGCGAGCAGATTTGGGGATGAGGATATGAAAGTACTTGTCAATTTTGATTACAAGTTAATAACAAAGTTAAGCAGTAGAAAATATCGACAATCATTTGATTCCCCAGTACATGATAGCAAGTGCTGGTATTTATTATATAAACTAGCATTTCATTGAAGTAAAGTAATGAATATATATGCTTGTGGAATAAAGCAGTTAATATTAACAAAACAGTTAATATTTATTTATAAATCTTTTTAGGCAGATTTCCCTAAGTTTTCTTGTCTTTCTCTACTTACATTACTTATAAGTTTTTTCACTGTGGTCATAAAGTAACCTGTTTCAATTATTTACATGAAGTCTATTTCTTAATATAGATGTTTAAATGAAAAAACAATGAATTTAAACAATGGGTTTTACAATTGCTATAAAAAATATATTGATATCCTAAATTTTATTGAAAAACCTTTTATTATAATACATATTTATTAAACTGCAAATATATAGTATTTTTTGACACAACAGACTTTTATGTATGTATATTATGCATATTAAAATAAAAATATCTACTTAATAAAGGAGAGACATTGCACATCAAATTTGCAAAAGATAATAAAGGAAGATGTATATGCTTTCAATATAAATTGAAATTTTATTAATAAACATAATTGCATGCTGTACTCTGAGATGAAAAAATAGTTGGTGTATTTTGCAATTTATTTATAAACTTATGGCTGTTTGTATATAAAATGTTTATGAATTTTAATAATTTTCCTATATTTTTTTTTGTTCACATTATGTAGTGTGTAATTGTTGTGTATATTGATATTAAAGTGTAGTTCATAGCTTCACTGTAATAGGAAAGTTCATTTATTTTCTATATAGACAACAAAAAATGAATTTCTTAAATTGATATTTTGCGAAGAAAATACGAAAAACATTAATGGTACTAACAATGGTTTTTAAAATGATTTCTTGATAGTGATAAAAAAATTCATTTAGTTATAAAAATTAATTTGTTTTTTCTTAAATCATTTTTGGAGCTTATATATTTTTTCTTTTGTTGGAAATTTAAAGTGTATAATATTAATAAAAAGAATTGTTCAAGAAAATGCAAACTTGAATCTTCGATATATTACCATTAAATGTTTTGCATTTTTAAAAATTATTCTGTGTGTAATTATAATTTAAAAAAATTAATAAATAATCCTTAAAACTGTATTACGTTAAATCAAAATATTTACACCACTTATGATGTTTCTAAATTTGAGATGATGGGATAGATGTAATAAGACACTTAACATTCTGCCTTTGGAGATGGCAATTAAAATATAAAAGCACAGGATATTGATTATTTGGAAGCCATTTAAATTTTTTTTTTTGTTGTGTGTATATTAGAATAGTATTCATTCAATTGTGTGATTTTTCATTAAGATTTTCAATTATTTAGTAATTATCAAAAATAAGTTTCACAAAGATGATTCCCCCTATTTCATTATCCTATCAATTATTAGAAAAATAAAAACAATTGGCAAAAAAACCCTTTTTGATGACTAAATAAAAACATTTATTCATATAAAGTAATTTACATTAGGATAAATTCTGTGGCTTAATTTCTGATGATGTATGCTCCTCTTCAATAATTTGCAGTTGATTGGCTGGAGACCGGAGAGTAAAAATAACTGGGATATTGGAGAGCTCAGGATTAGATTCTTGGAGACACTTCAACCAGGCTACTAGACTTTCCTTGATAGGTGCTTTGGGCACACACAGTCCCAATATTGTATTATCTTCCTGTTGGTGAATGTTTGGGATTTCTTGAATAGTTGAAGGTTCACTAAAATATGTAGTCCAGTTTTCAAAATCTGAAAAAAAAAATTTACAAATTTACCAATGATTTTAAGGGGAATGTTTTGCTAGATCACAGAACCTTCTCCAGTCAAGAAACATGAATTGTAGCAAATATTTATCACAATAAGAAAAAGATAGCATAGCAAATTATCGCTTGCTTAGATTAGCTCAAGATAAAGATTCATGAATTGGTTCCTGACCCTGGAAAATAAAAAATACCTGGCCAATTAAGTGGTATTGCTGTGTTTGTCCCATCACTTGGCTGAGCAGCAGATCATTATGAGTATACTTTGCAGTGAAATAAATTATTTACAATTGTGATCTAATATAGTGGTTTTTTTTTTTGCAAATTTTCCAGATTTCACTTTTAATATTCACTAAAAATCTACAACAGCAAAGTTTCAAAGAGCTCTTTTTTTTGTTAAGAAAACTGAGAAAAAGAGTTGGGAATGTTGCGGTATTTAAAAATCAAAATGGTGAATTACAAATAGAAAAAATATTGAACAGAAAAATATATTTTTAGAAAAATGAATATAATTTTCATAATCAAAAGCTTATTATAAAAGGTTTTAGTACATGCTAGCAATAATTGTATGGAAGTAAATAGATTGGCTTCTGCAGTTTGAAATATTTTGCTGTCGATACGTTTGAGAACAAATAATCAGCATTTCATTGCTGATGCCTAATTAAAATCAATAAACATTAAAAAAAATGTTTTTAAGAAGAAAAAAAATCTCCAAGATGCAAGTTATATGAAAACAAATTATATGATGGATAAAAACAAATCAAGTTTTAATCTGTATGATAAAATTAGATTATATTTGGGCAGACTAAGTACATCTTTATTTAAGCAAATACAACTTGTGGAAACACTTTCTGGTATGTATGAAGTGCAAAAAAAAAAAAAAGTTGTGAAAAGTTAATAGTGTCTTATCATAGTTTATATTATAATGTTTATTTGCATTTGTAGAAAAAAAAAATAGTGCTATGTTAAATTTTATGGCACACTTAAATAAACAGAAAACTACCTGAAGGGAATTGCTCTTTCATTCTAGTAGAGATGCAATTTCTAGTAAGAATTTACGAACATTACTAGACAATTTCCATGTATTTATATAAAAAAAAGATGTAGAGAATGTCTTACTAGAGATGCATAATTTTGAAGGCTGTGAAAAGAGGATTGATAAATTGGAATTACAGAAAATGAATGAAGAAAAATGTTAGAATTATATATATAAAATATGAAAGAATATATGAAAATACCAGAGGGGAGTTAATTGTTTTGTACAAAGCCAGAGTTTTTGATAGAGAGAAATGAAAAAATGGATTTGGAAGTGTAGAACATTTATTTTTAGACTGATGAATATTGAATGAGAACCAGAATAAATAAAGGGATATTTAAAAATTTTTATAGTTAAACTGGGGAATGTGAAGATAATGTAATGAAAGCTTCAGATAAAATAAGAAAGTAGATGAGCTTATTAAATGAGAAGGGAAGCAATGTTAACTTAGTTAACATGGTTTCAGAGCATGTGTAGACTAGGAATTATCATACTTTGTATAAGAAGCGATTTTATATTACATTGCACTTCTCAATTTTGCTAACAGCTCAACATTTCAAACACCCTAAAATTTTGAACTTGGCATATTCATGTTGTTAGCAAAGCAATGCTTTTATCAAAACAGCACAGTTCCTTTACATTTAATATATGTCAACAGATTTATTTCAAAACGAATTTAATTTTTACTAAAGATGAGTAAAGATTCCCAAGACTTGTTTCTGGCTGAGGATTTATCTTCGATTAGAAAAGCAGTTTTAGCTCTTTGATTACTCACAACTTTTTTACTCATGACACATAGATGTCTATTAAAATATAGATATTGACCTAATGATAATTTCATCTATTACATATATAAGTTTTCTGCTATCAGTTGAGCAGCATAATGTTAAACCAGATTATAAAGCAATGTTTTCTATAAAAAAACAACCAAAATGCCAGAAACATTAATTGTTCAGTGTTTAGATGTTATTGGGTGAAAGATGTTGCTGTCCAAGGCCAGTTAAATGTAAAACTAATGGAATAACACTGGATATTTTAGTATATATTTATATATGTCTATTGACATTCAAATCTTTCAGATGACCAATCCCTTCAAAACTTGTTGCAAATCTTGAAACAATCTCTCACTATACACACTTCACAGTAAACCTCAAATGAATTGGATTTGAAACATTTCAACAGAAATGATGTTTTAAACTAATTTTATTTTGGAGTTTAAATGTTTTCTATTTCATTTGATACACAGATTTCCAAATAAATAATGACTAAGTAATAATTTAAAATTTATAACAAGTTTAAGAAGAGTGTATTACAAACCTGCAAGATACAGGAAATACTGATTGATTAAAAAAAATGTTAATGTGAAATTTGGCATTGTCCAGACCTCGCAATATTTTCATAGGTTGATATGAACTTGGCCAATCACAATCATCCAAATGTTAGTTTCTTAATTGGATTTTTTTATGACGTTCATATTTGAAAAAGCTGATTCTGACTAATGTCAATCCAAGGACAACAGACTTTTTCATACAACATTAGTTATCAATGGAAATTTTTCATGTGTACACTTCAAAATGAATTCATAACTAATGTTGTATGTACACTATTCTGAACATTTATTATCTGAAGTTCTATTTCAGTTTGGTTTGCATCAAACAGACCATTAATTTTATTTGGAATTTCTGTTCAAGTTTTCTTGAAATAAATTAGTGTTGAAAAATACAATCATTTCAATTTTATTAATTTATTTCTTTCTCAATTCTATTTCATGAATAAATTCTTTTAAATCGTAGCAAAGCATTTTTTGATTTTGTTCAAAATTTTTTAATATAGATGTCAAAATTTGCCATCATGTACATTTTTAAATAAAAATTAAATATTCTGTTGTTATCCTATTCTGCTTTGAAACTGTAAGCATATCACTAACATCACATGATCACCATTCTTTATGCTTACAGAAGCTGTGTAGCTGAACTCCATACAGTAGTGTCATTCAGTGTAAGCCAGAGTAACCAATAGATATATAAGGTTTGTGCATAAAATCTATCACCTAATCCAATATCCCCAGACTAGTTTCTAACTTATGGTTTTCATCTGTGAGGAGCCCTTGACCTGAGAACTACAACTAGATCTTAAGATCTAATGCAACCATTCAGCAGCCAACTTTTACCTTATTAGCTAACTATAAAGCTTTGAATTAAAAGGAGAACAATGTTTTCAATTCAAGCTCATCAACTGTATAGTCATATAAATTAAAACCCAGTTCATCCATACTTTTTCATGTTTTTGGTTCTTTAAAAACCACAGTCACTAACCCTATTAACATCATGTGATCACCATTCTGTGTACTTATATAAGCAGTTTACACAGAGGGTGTAAACTCAGTGCAAGCCAGAATAATCGATGAATGCAGAAAGGTTTGTGCAAAAAAGTCCCTATCGCTTACTCATCCAATAGCCCCAGACTAGCTTCTAGCTTTCATCAGTGAGGAGCTTTGGATCTGAGAGCACTGCACCTAGATCTTAGGATCTAATGGACCCTCCAGCAGCCACATTTTATCTTATTAGCTAACTATAAACCTTTGGATCCAATTTCTCAACAACAGGGACATTTCCATCTCCCTGAATGGATAGATCGCACCATCTTTTACCCCAACAAATTCTATTCTGCAGGGCTCTCCCCTGATTGCCTGGCTATTTATAATCTACATTAACCCTCTAATAATTAGACTTTGAACAAGATCTCCCTGGGATATTCATACCTTCAATAGATCAATCTCCCACATAGCATACCTGGCTGCTTTTTTCCCATCACAAAGACTAATCCCAAAGCTTGTCAAAATCCTCCATGCCTTTTCTTCAGAGTCGGGACTTATCTTTAATTTAAATAAATCCTCGGCATGGAAGATATCTTCTGGGAACACCATCCCTCTCCTTTTACTGCCATGCCCCAAAAATTTCTGGGTTTCCCAATCCGCAACTCGCCCCTTGCAATGAGGAAAACCATACAGGACTCCGTTCTCTTGATAAAAAAAACCCATTGATTCATTATCCAAAGTTTATTTGTCACTACATGTGAAAACTTCACTGCTCAACATCTTTGTGTTCCCAAGGATCTCTTATTACATGCTGATTATTAATTTTTCCCAGATTCATTAGAAAAGATAAATTCACTGTGTGCAAGACTCATGTGGAAGGGCAAGACTGGCCATCAGCCTGAAGGATCTCCATAGGCACACAAAACCCAATGGGTTATTGTTGCACTGTTTTAACATTTTGCTTCCGGCGTACACATAACACCATCCGGAAGGATCATGCTTTACATCTGTTTGTCCTACAGACACCCCTCCTCCTCCCAAGAGGTGTTGGTTGTCACCCTTATTGTTAAATATTGCAAAATTCATCCCTCTATCCAGATTAACTTAGAGAAAATTATGTACTGGGATGCATACCATCATTAAAAAGTTTAAATGGTGGCATCTCAAACCGAAATTTTTTGATTAAATTAAACCTGAGTGCTTTGCCCACATGCCATTTTCTGGTCTATCGTGGAGGGTTCTCATGCTTGGACCCAGTCTGCCCTTTATGTAAATGGGATGATGACACAATAGTATATATTCTGAGTCATTGTATATCATTCCAATGGGACAGAGATTTTATTGCATCCATGTACAAAACTAGAGTGCCGCTCCTTACCAGACTGATTTCTAGCATATCCAACGGGATCTTTCCATCCACAAGAATCATAACTTTTCTGTTGTTCGCCTATTGGCCAACTAGGTGTGCACTCATTTATGGCCATACCTTGGTTGACAATAAGAAATTACTTCCGGCAAAACTTCAGGTCAGCTCCAACAACATCTACAATACTACATGGAGTCTTGTAGCAATGGAGAATCTGTGATTGAAAAGTTGATTTTTTACGCAGACCGTTGGTATTGGGTTATGTAACCTTTATTATAGTGTCTGTTAACAACATAACTCTGTTATTGTTATAATGTAATTCTTTGAGCTCACAATATTAAATTGATATAAAAAAAAAAAGAAAACCAATAATGTTTTTAAACTCATTAGCATTCATAGTCATATAGATCTGAACTCAATTCAGCAACTAGACTTTTTGGTTCTTTAATAATCACAATTACCATAATCCTATTGGGCAGGATTGGTATTAAACCATTAAACATCACATGATCCATCATTTTTTTTTTTACACAAGCTGTTTACACAGAGGCTACTCCTCGTATAATACCACTTGATGCAAGCCATGCATAAAATCCGTCGCCAACTCATCCAATATTCCCAGACTCGTTTCTAGCTCATGGCTTTAATGAGTGAGGAGCCTTGGATCTGAGAACACTCCACCTAGATCCTAGAATCTAATGCAACCTTTCAGCATCGATTTTTTATCTTATTAGCTAACTATAAAGCTTTGAATTCAAAATGAAAACCAATAATGTTTTCAATGCATCCATACTTTTTGGTGTCTTTGCTTTAATAACCAGTCAGCATAATACTATTGGGCAGGATTGATATTAAACCACTAAACATCACATGATCATTTTTTTTTTACACAAACTGTTAACAAAGGCTACTCTTCATACAATAGCATCACTCAGTGCAAGCCAGTGTAATCAATTTATTCCGGAAGGTTTGTGCATAAAATCTCTTATCACCTACGCACCCAATATCTCCAGACTAGTGTCTGACTTGTGACTTTCATCAGTGAGAAGCCTTGGATCGGAGAGCACTGCACCTAGATCTTAGGATCTAATGCAATCCTCCAGCAGCCAATTTTTCTTTATGAGCTAACTATAAAGCTTTGAGTCAAAATGAAAACAATAATCTTTTCAAGTTCATTTGCTTGCCTAGTCATAGAGATCTGAACTCAATTTAGCATCCATACATTTTGGTGTCTTTGGTTCTTTAATAACTACAGTCACCATAATCCTATTGGGCAGGATTGGTATTAAACCAATAATCACATGATCACCATTCTTTATGCTTACGTAAGCTGTTTACCCAGAGGCTAAACTCCATACAGTAGCGCCACTCAGTGCAAGCCAGAGCAATCAATGGATGAAGGAAGCTTAGTGCATAAAGTCATCTACTGCCTACTTGTCCAATATATCCAGACTAGTTTGTCGCTTTCATGAGATTGAATTGAAAACGTGTTTTCATTTTGGACTCAAAAAGTTTTATAGTTAGCTAATAGGATAAAAGATGGCTGCTGAGGGGTTGCATTAGATCCTAAGATTTAGGTGCAGCACTCTCCGATCCAAGGTTCCTCATTGATGAAAGCCACAAGCTAGAAACTAGTCTGGGAATATTGAATGAGTAGGCAGTAGATAAGCATTTTATGCACAAACCATCTTGAATTTCATTGACTACTCTGGCTTGCACCGAGTGGCACTACTGTATGGAGAGCTTGGGGATAGTGGATGAGTAGGCAGTAGATAGGCATTTTATGCACAAACCATTTTGCATCCATTGACTACTTTGGCTTGCACCGAGTGGCACTACTGTATGGAGAGCTTAGACTCTGTAAATTCAATTGTATTAAATTGTAATGAAAAGTGCTTGTATAAAGAGTATATGGTATTTTATTTAAAAGTAAGTATTGTTTGAAAGTTTTTCATTGAACTAAATGTCAAATTTTTATCCCTATCTTGTAATTCTAAATTTAAATTGCTTAATTTCCTACAGAAATCTAAAAATGATAACTATCTTTTATCATTCAATTGTGGATAAATATGTCCTTTTTCATCAAGAAAACATTTTATATTGTTAATTAAATAAGAAACCTAAAAATTTACTTCTGCTGAGCCAGAAAACAGTATTGTACAGCAGAAGTTCTCTATCAACTGCCTGTAATTTGAATGACTACTTTTGCAGAGCTTTTCCTTGAACAATTTTAAATGTAATATCTAAAACATTTTTTGTGTTTCATCTTTTGTACACAGTACTTGTTGGTGGATAATACAGTAGTATGTTAAAAAAATCTGGATATTTGTCTTCATTTTTACATGATGAAATGAAGCCTGATTTATTATGTCTCATTCTAGAAGCACTATCAGCAGTAATAGACAAGTTTAAAAAACAGAAGTCTGTGTTGTCTAACAAATTCATCAAATGCCAAAAATAATAATCTTGTTTTCTAGTACTTTCCAATAATGGTATAGTTTTCATAAGTTCTACTTGAATAATCTTGAAATACCATTAACTGAACATCAGTGATGTTTGATTCTTCAAATTGTAATGACAGTACAACACACTTGTGAATGAATGTGTAGCATTTGAATATTCAGGTTGGCGCTTAAAATTTCCAACTCTTCTCCGTATCATTGATCTGGGAAGATGTAAATCTTTAATGTTCAAAAAGAGTTGCTGCAAGAAATAATTCTTTTATTAACTCCCCATCAGTAAAAGTCTTTTTTACTTTTGCTAATAAATGACACATTTTCAAAGGTACAGTAGTGGCAGATATTGGTTTATTTATTACTTTCAAAGTCATATGTTAGTGTCCAGAAAGTCCTGCCTTTAAATTTATAATTTTTGAATTGTGTATTTCGGAATTTTTGTAAAAATCTTAATATTTTGCATGTAAAATCGAAAATGACTTAATATTACCATTCGTTTGGAATTTAGACTAAACGTGTTTATAACATCAATTAGCAAACAAAATGATAAATCCAATGATAAATTTAGAGCAACTGAAATTCTAATAATGGTTAGTGAGAATTGTGTGATGTAGTTACAACAAGAAGACGCAATTATAAATGAAACACAATGTGTTTTGCTTGTAATCAATCATTCTGGTCACTGACTTTTGCTGATCTAAATTAATTTATTTATCTGAACTTGTAAGAAAATTACTGATTTGACAATTTTAATAAAAAATAAACAATACACTTAAATAGAATTAGTCTATTATTTATAGAATGCAGACTACTTATGTAATATTATAAAGAATAAACCTCCAGTCATGCGCTTTTTAAGAATTTACATAAGTATACTATCAAAGAGAATTAACAAATAATAAATAAAATATGTTTTCAGTTTTAATTAAATTTGTAAGTAAGTAGGAGTAAATGAGATCAATCTGCCTCTCAATTTATAGGTTGAACATAGCCATATAGATATACATCTAATGAAGGCTTTACTGCCTGAAATTCATGTGTGCTGGTAAAGAGAGAATTGGGCTATGATCTATGGGGCCTCAAACTCCAAGGTTTGTCATTCTGTCACTACACCAAACTATACTGCAATGAAAGGGTTTCTCTGAAATGCATGTGCAGTAAAAAATTAGATAAAAATTTTACATAGCAATAGATCAAGATTTACATCAACATTTGGAGAAGTGCCTTACAAGTCTGTAATATTTGATTTGTTTAGAAATATTTATCAGGCATATTATCAACTTATGTCTAACTACATAATTTATTAAGAAAACTGCAATGCCAAGGAGCAGAAACTAGGGTAGTAAGAATACAGAACCACTAGTAATTTGTTTTCAATGTCACAAATTGCAAACCTCTAATTCGTAACAGGAGAAATAATGACAATTGGCGAATAAAGAACATTTTGAGTTTTGCTAATTAATTAAATCTTAAAAAAAAAAATTAATAGCCTACTGCCGGTCAATGGCCTTTTAAGCATCCCTTCCCAGAGAAATAGCAAAGATGATGGGCTAGCTGGTGAGGGTTTTCATATTCTGTTAGATATTCATTTCTGTAATTTCTTGGGACTCCTCATATACACATATTTGTTTATGAATTTATACTACAATAATTATATCCTGGTTGGTACCAAATTTTCTCCAGTTTTAGAATTTGTTAAATTTTGATCAAAGATATGTGTATTTTTTCTGAAATGAAAGCAGTTTGATTTTCTAATGGCTGTTCAGCACATATATTTTTAATTAGTTTTACAGTTATACTCCATATTTGTAATGACAATTTTTTATTATAGCACTAGAATAGAAAACTTTAGAATTAATCACTTTTTAGCATTGGATGATTATTATATTCGATATTAGCAGTGATTATTATGAGAGCGGAGGAAAAACTTTGAAAGCATTGGTTCGTTAGCAACTTTTACAGGGTTATATATGATATGGGTAGTGATTATTATAACGTGACAGTGAAGTAGAAAACTCTAGAAAGACCTTTTTTTTTTAGCATTTGCAGAAATTATAATATGGCAGTGGAATAGAAAATACTTATTTTTTAGCAAGTTTTATAGAATTATACTTTATACTGGCAGCAGATTTTTGAAGCATCCACTTGTGAGAAATTATTGGATTATATTAGATATTAACTGATTCTTTATTATAAAATGACATTGGAGTAAAAAACTTTAGAAATACTCATTTATTACCAAGTTTTTATCATTTTACTTTATCATAAGGATCTATATCTTAATTCAAAAATAATTAATTCATCAAACATTTAATATTATACATTCAATTCCTCTGACCAACAAATTGACTAGCTAAGCAACAAAGTACAATCAAGCGTAATACATTTAAATGTAAATAATTATTGTTGCTAAATTAATTATATTCTTTGTCCTAGATATTCAGCTTATGGTCATCTGCTTAAGTAGACACAAATCAGCATTTGCTGTTAATACTCTACATAAGAAAAAGACTGTTAAATGTCATTTTATATAGATTAGAAATATATGAGAAAAAGTCAGCTAGTTTAAAATTATGCCAGTTCCCTTCAATCTATGAGCATGCAGAACAACTTCCATGAATTGAGACTATTTAGAAAATCAGACACTGATGCAATAACATTTCATTGGAAACATTTTTTTTTTAACTTTAAACATTTTGAATAATTGGGATGTTTAACCATTTTGAATTTTGGTTTACAACCTACAGCCAAAAATATGAAAACAATGGTGTCATCTTATGAATTTCAAGGTGAAAATATATTCAATAATTGATTTGACAACATATCTCATTGTTGTAGATTGCGGTTCCACACTTTTAAAAGATAACTTACATAGCTAATAGGATTCATGTTAATTATTTATAAGCTATCTTATTTATAAATTCATTTAACAATTTTCCTCTTATGCAGCAATTTTAGGAACTAACAATTTTTTTGTCATTTTTATGACCATTATTGTATTATTTGCATTATCATATCTAAAAAGACAGTAAGATATTTGAACCAACTCCTCATTAGCAAGATATTCTATGACAACCAACTACAATCCAGTCACTGATCAGAGAACTACATTACCCGTAAACCAAAAGTTCAACAAGTTATCAATCAGTCAACTACTAGCATGATATCCCAATTTAAGAAGCTTTCTATATTAATACAAAATCTCAGCTGAGACTTACCAAGATCTTCCTCTGCATCAAAATCAGGAATTTTATTCTGCTCCATATGTTCTGGCTTTGGATCTGCTCGAAGAATGAAATAAGTGACAGTCCTATCTCGCAACCAGATATAGAACCCACCCTCTACATAAATGGGCTCTTCCTGAGAATGTTTTGAGATGAGCCTCTGCTGATCAGGACTCTGTGCACTAGCTACCCAATTGTTCTCCAACTTTTTAGAAGGCTCATCTTCTGCTGTAATCTGGAAGAAAGGTCATAATTAGTAATAATTCACAGCTTTAAAAATATTACAGAAATAATAAAACAAAAAAATGAATCATCTTTTTTTTTTTCCATCGGTGAAAGGAAATATATATATATAAAATCATATGACAACTATATTTATTAATATTAAAAGCTAGACAGCTTAGAGCATATGTTATGGCAATAATTTGGCGTCGAAATTCCAAACAAAACGTCAAAATTATTCCAGAAAACAGAATTTCTAAAGCAAATAAAGAATCAAGTAGCCAATCTGAGGACAACTTGGCTAGATATCTGATGTCTATCTTATATTATGATTCTTAGCTAAAGAACGAAACAATAAAAGAACAATTCTGAGAATTAATGTTGTCTATTTTATGATTCTTAGCTAAAGAACGAAACAATAAAAGAGCAATTGATGAGAGTTAATGTTGTCTATTTCATGATTCTTAGCCATAAAACGAAACAATAAAAGAGCAATTTATGAGAGTTAATGTTGTCTATTTCATGATTCTTAGCTAAAAAACGAAACAATAAAAGACAAAACTCTCCATACAGTAGTGCCACTTAGTGGAAGCCAGAATAATCAATGGATGACAGAAGATTTGTGCATAAAATCCTTATCTAGTGTCTACTCATCCTATCATCAGACTAGTTTCTGGCTTATGGCCTTTGTCAGTGAGAAGCCTTGAATCTGAGAGCACTGCACCCAGATCTTAGGATCTAATGCAATTCTCCAGCAGCCACCTTTTATCTCAACTACAAAACCATGAGAATAAACACAATATTTTCAATCTAAGCTCTTATATAGTCATATAGGTCTGAACTTAGTTCAATACCCATACATTTTGGTGTCGTTGGTTCATTAATAACCATAGCCACCACTATCCTATTAGGCAAGATTGATATTAAACCACTAAACATCACATGATATCATTTCTTATGCTTTCTCATAATTGTTATTAAAACAGGCAAAACTCTCCATACAGTAGTGCCACTCAGTGCAAGCCAAAGTAATCAGTGGATGCCAGAAGACTTGTGCATAAAATCCCTACCCAGTGCCTACTCATCTAATATCCCCGGACTAGTTTCTGGCTTATAGGCTTCATCAGTGTGGAGCCTTGGAACTGAGAGCACTGTACCTAGATCTTAGGATGTAATGCAACCCTCTAGCAGCCACCTTTTATCTCTACTTAACTACAAAACTATGAGAATAAAATTGAAAACGCAATATTTTCAATCTAAGCTCATTAGCTTATATAGTCATGTAGTTTTGTAGTTGAGAAACTAGCCTGGGGATATTGGATGAGTAGGGACTAGATAGGGATTTCATGCACAAGCCTTCTGGCATCATTTGATTACTCTGGCTTACACTGAGTGGCGCTACTGTATGGAAAGTTTTGCCTGTTTAAATAACAGTTATGTGCAAGCATAAGAAATGATGATCATGTGATGTTTAGTGGTTTAAACAATAAAAGAGCAATTGATGAGAGTTAATGTTGTCTATTTTATGATTCTTAGTTAAAGAATGAAAAAAATAAAAGCAATTGATGAGTGATTAATGTTTTATTTACCATTTTCACATGTGGGAGCACTGGGAGGCCATCATACAACAAGTTAAATATTTAAGTCTTATCTACATTACAGTTATGAGAATCCAAAGTTAACATACAGTACGGTACTCAAATTCTTATCAAAGATGTAACAATAATTTACCACGTTTTTCAGAATGCTCTGAAAAAAATTATCTTTCATGAATAAAAACTTTTCAGTTTTTGGAGCAGTAAGCAGCACTCCATAAATCATTCATATCCAAAGCATTTATTTTGGTTAATACATTACGTATACTGTGATTTATTTAGATTTTGCTTATAAATCACAGAAATATAATGCAGCAATGCAATTGCATTCTATTTGAAATGTAAAAAAAACTCACTATGTAATATATATACTGTACCAATATCGCGGTTGGTACATTTAATAATTTGTCTAAAAAATTAAAATAAAATTATTTGCTAAAAGAAATAGTATGTAAAAGTTTAAGAGTTTTTTTATTGCAGTTTGTTTTTGAAAAACGTAAAATTAAAAGTCAAAGAGTTTTTTGAAATAAAAGTTACAATTAATTAATTAAAAGTGAGAAGGGGGTTTGCTTTAGAAACTTCAAACTAAAAGTTTTAAGTTTAAAGAGTTTTGCTAGAAACAATTAATTCATAGTTATGTAAAATTAAAAGAAGTTAAAGAATTTTTTTTTTATTATTATTAGTTGAAATATAACTTAAAGTTTAAAAATATAAATCTCTTTTTATTTAAGTTGGGGAAAAAAGGTCATCTTAAAACTAAATAATGAAAGATCATAAACTATATATGTGTGTAAATGACGAATTAATATGAAGTTTAATAGTAAAATATATATGTGCAATTGTAAATATAATAAATGTATGCATATTAAATATTAAAAAAAAATGATATAGAAAATTATCATTAAAAGAACACAGCAATGGCTACTAATTAAAAATGTAAAAACAACACATTTGCATGGCTGCTAATTAAACGATCTCCAAAAACATGTAATTAAAAGATTATCAAAGGAATGCAATTAAAAATAAGGAAAGAGCTTCGGCAACAGATATAGCTGGAGGATATCAAAATGACAACACGTCTCATGTGTAAATAGTCAATTTTTTATCGGACAATCAATTGCGTTTAAGAAACAGTTGAGTTTAGAAAACAGTTTAGATTGTGCAGTTGAGATTACAATTTAGGGGAGATTAAATCAGTCAATAATATAGTGTTAAAAAAAATATCGGAAACATACGACTTTCTCCAGCCCAAGTCTAGTAAAACTGACCTTCCCAGAATAGAAAAATGCCTGCGTAACAACTTGAAAAATCGCCGTCAATATTTAACTGTCTCCAAGAATAATACCAATGAATAAGCATTAAACCTCCTCAAGAAACTTCAAATCTAACCAGTTAGAAATACTTCATTAGAAACAGCAAGAAGTATCCACGTTCTAAAATCCTAGGTAATAACATTTTTCTTATACTCATTTCTAAAGTAGCCATCGCATTCTTAAAGCCTCCGAAAGTCAAAAAATATGAATTCTATAGCATACATAGACGAACTATTAATGTGTGTGTTTAAAATGTTGTGTGTTCATGCGTTAGTATATATTGACTTCATTGTATTTTAAATTTCAAATATTACTTAATGCTTTGTTATATGATATTATAGTATGTGAATTAAAATGTGTGTGATCATGATACCAGTGTTATGTTAGTTAAGATTTACAAAAGTATTTAAAATTAGTTTAATAAATGTTGATTAAAAGAAATTGTCTTTTAAATTTAAGCTTAATTTTGTCGGTCAATTCTTTTGCCACTAGTTAAGGAATAAGATATTATTGAATTAAAAATAGATTGAGCTAGTTTAAGGGATTTTTTGAGCACTGGATTATGGGCCTACTGTCCAAACATGTTGGTTTTTAGGAACTAGCTGGCACCCAGGGTTTACTCCGAAACAAATAAAGTGTTTGGATAGTAGGGGTTTGAATCTAGCAGTCGAGGTGGGCCACGATCTGGAAATGTGATCATATTATGCATTGCATAGCTCTGTCTGATCATGGGTATTATTGACAGCTCTGCTATCAATAGTATTCTCCACTCTGCTCGAACATGCCGGTTTGTTCACGTCATATTTATAATATAAGATTATAAATTTATTATAAATAAGGTTTAAACACAGCTAAACCAAGTGAGTAGGATAAGTGAGATCGGCTACGGATTGAACATGGTACAATACATATGTTTTTCTTCTAAAAGTCACAGCATCCCATTTCATATCTTTTTGTCATACAACCCTTTCTCATCAAACTGACAGTCTTATCTTTATTACTGGTGTATTTCATAAATAGTAATTTCAATTCTCATTACATAATCAATCCTTAATCTCAATTCACATATCTTCCTTAAAAATTATTATTAGCTCCATCTTTTTCTTCACTAACTCAATCTTATTCTATTTCTTGTCTTTTTTTTTTTTTTTACCACATTCTATGTTCATAATGAAATGTTCATTTTAGCAACTTCATTTTCTTTCTCATAATTTGTTCATCATTTTAAGATTTGATCACAAGCTTCTACCACACACGGTGTATACAGCTACTCTCTAATCCATTAATCTCTATATCTGCATTACTTTGTCCAGTTAACTTCAAATATGAAAATGTTTTAGTCCCCTCAATCCCTCTGCATTCTAAGATTTCACAGAAAACAGTATTATCTGTATGTATTACTGCCTATAATACATTCCTTTTGTTTCTCAAATGCATACTATCACAATGGACTAAGTGATGAATTCTAATCTAAGCTAGTATTCTGAAGATTTTACTTTCTCTGATCATTTACAAATGTATTCCTATCGCTGCATATATGCAGAATCAACCTAATAATTTCTTTTGCTCCTCTTTTTTCCCATATAGTTATACATCTGTTGAGGCGTAAAGTTGCAGGATTTTTTTTTTTTACATTAATAAAAAAAAAATGTCTTCACATGACTGTGTTCAATAACTATTACAAAAAATATAACTCTCATTTTATATTCAAGAGCAAAGCTAAAGTGTTCTTTATAATTTCTTCCTAATACTGGAATCTATTACACTTAAGGCTCGTTAATTTTACCCCTCTGTAATTATATAAAGTGATATGGGAATCAATACACATCCTCCATTCATTTGGGATATGAAACCACAAAATGTCACATGATCAGGCAAAGATCGTGATTTTATGCACAAACCTTGCATCCATTGATTAATTTGGCTTGCACTGAGTGGCGCTACTATATGGAGAGTTTAGCCTCTGTGCATTTGGAACATGCATAAATACATAATATCTGAACAATCCAACAAGAAAGACCAGCATTGTACATCTCAATACAATTATATATTTTTTTCATTGTTTTCAACCATTAATTTTCCAACTAACTAAATACCTTTTTTATCATTTATAAATATTGTTTGTTCTATTTACTTGGGTTTGTTTTTTCCTGCACTTTCTCACCTATTGCTTGAATCACCCTCACAATTAGTGAGCTTTTGAAAGTCGATTTCATATACCTTCCAACATTTAGTTTTGGCTTCTCCAGTTCTGGAATTAATTTTCCTATTTTCAACTAACCATCTCAGGAAAATGAATGATGTGTCATTATTGTCTCTAAGAAGAAGGCTTTGTCATATTTTTTTCAGATATCTTCTCCAAAAAATCGTAAGTTGAAACTTCAAGATAATTTCATAAGATGGCTCAACTTCTCCAAACAATATTAATAACTGCCATTTCAAAAGCTACTTCAAAATCAAGTTTTATTTCCAACTTGTTTCTTTGTGCCATACACATCTCTCTGAAATCTTTTCCCAGCAACATTTATTATCATTTATATAACCATTCAGATGTATCCCTCCCCAATATTCTTTCACTATTAGGAATCATTTTCACTACTTTAATATATATTGCGACCTTTTATTTAGGTCCCTGTATTAAACCAAAATTTTAAATCATAATAATATATCTGGCATTAAAATCTTAATGAGTGGCTTTAAATAAAGACTGTTCTGGATGCACTAGGAAATCTGCTTGAGTGGAGAAGAGGTTTCAAACCCAGTGTAGGCTTTTACTAGGGATAAAATAATAATTTTATCAGTATTATCATTAACTGGGAGATAAATATTGCTATTTTTATTATTGTTGAATAGCAATTAATTAAACAACTAAATTAAATTTATTAAATCTTGCAAAATAAATGGTTATAGTCAATTCCTTATGCATATATTTTTTTTTGTAGAGAATCCAAAACGGTTTTGAATATAATGAGTAGTTATTAAAAAAGAAGGTAGGTGGAGTAATATTAATATATTCACACTAAGGTTATTGGTCCATTTGTTACCACAATGCTTTGTAATACAAACTATATATTATATAACAAAGTTGTAGGGGGGGGGCGTGATTAAGAAAAAGTGAACTAAAAAAACAACAGACTTCAACTCTGATCTTCTAAAATAAGGAGGAAAAAAAACTGGAAAATCAGAAAAATTTGTAATCTATTTGAATGGGATTATAAACTATTGTTTACTTAAAATGATTGAATAGAAATCTCAAAGCCTTGCAATCGTTTCAATGCTATTTTTCCATCGATTGATGGTTCCTGAAAGTCATACTGGAAGAGAGAAATTAAAGCCATGTGGAAAAGTCCTTACCTAAATAAACATTACTTCAGATACAGAACAATTCAAGAAAATGTAAGAAATTATTTTTATTTTATTGATATTGGTTAATTTTCAGATTTTAAAATGATGCATAAATTATTTAGACTTAAAAGAAAAAGTTGACAATGTTGATTTTCGTGCTATTATTATTACTTAGCAGAAAAATACACGTGCTTGTAAATTAAAATATCAAGAAAAAAATAATTCGAGATAATTTTGAAGAAAAGCATTATGATATATATAGTAAATAAATCAAAAAGTCATGTTTGAAATCATCTAAATTTTAATAAAGTAAAAGGAAAAATGCATGAATTTATTGTTTATTCTTGTTAAGAAGTAAAACTCGTCTGCCAGATAGCTATCGCGCCAACCTATTTAATTATAGAAATGGAAAGTTATAGATTAAGTAGAATGCTAAGGATATCATATTTATAATTGGATGGGTTCTTCTTGATATTGCTAAACAGTTATTACTTTTCCAATGGAAATGTAATTAAATAAATATTTACTTTTAAAATTTTACTGTGTAACGTGTATAAATAAGATTTTAAAAATGGTTTAAAAATGCCCAGATTGTTTAAAAATCTTACCGCGGAGGAAAGAACAGAATCAATAAATAATTAAAAAAAAAAAAAAAGTTGAATATGTTAATTATAATGAAATTCTAAAGTCATTTTTAAAGGAATATTATCTGGATTAAAATGTGAATAAACCGATTTTAATTATAATTCACTGGAAAAGTGTTTAAATATTGTCTGATTATGCTGATATCGGTCCATAAACCAATAAATGATTTTTTTTCTTTGCCTTTGGAAAAGTATTTGAATATTGTCTGATTACATTAACATTGAATAGGATGGGCAAAATATATATATATGCATTATTTTCGGAATGTTACTCATCATAATATCAGTTCTTATCATTTCAGCTCACAAGGATAAAATAAACTTTACTAATAGGATAAACTCTAAGGGGAGAAAATGTTTGTTTATTATTATTTTTTATTATTGCTATGTTATTTTATAATACTTACGTCATGTGTCCTTTGGAAAATTTTTTATGTATAAATCTTTTTTTTTATGTATAAAGATACATACATTTATTATTACACATAATTTTGCTATTTTCCCAATTTGGGGGAAACATAATATTAAATGTCATTTATCTGGGGAGAGGGGAAGATATATTTACTTCTCATACTTTTAAAATAGTCGTTAATATTTTATTAAAGAATGAACAAACAGACTTAAGTTTTGTCAAAGATATACTACAGACCTAATTGCTTTCTTATATGAAAGAATTAATATAAGTTTTTTTTTTCATTTATTAAGTTTGCCTATGAATATGTCCACTTTAAATATAAAATGTTGATTTATTTGTTTTATCAAGCAGTGATTCCCCTATAGATAGGTTAATTATAAAAATGATAGAGTTGTGGACATAGGCAATGTTTTAGTGACATGTGTATTTGACTTTTGATGTCTGTTCCTACGTTAATACCCTAAACCTATTCATCTCAAATTTTAATCAATTATTAATTGCACGGAATATGATAATTGCCCTTATCATATTCTGATAAAAGAAATGGCTTTAGTATAATGTACTGTATAACTTTTGAATTCTAAATTTAAAATTTGTACATACCCTAAAGTCCTCAATACACTGTTGTTTTTGTAATTTAAGTGCGAGTTCAGCTTAAATAAGGTTTCATTATCTTATTCTTTAAGATAGTCTAAACAGTAATAAGTGATACTCTGAATATCATTGCATAAGTTGGTCCTATTGACTAAGAGTGTGCTCAATGGGATACCAAGTATTTTTCCATCCCTGAGTTTAATTTACTGTATTGGTTTTATTTCATACAATGTCTCAGAATTGAAATTTGTAAATAAATCTTGTTGTGTTAAGAATTTATTTAGTTGTCTGTAGTCTTGTTGCTAATCACCATACACACTATTATTGTTATTACTATAGACCTATTAGAAGATTATATATTGAAATCATCATCGACCAATATAGTACATTATATTAACTATATTATGCTAAGATATCATAATAATTTGGTTAAGGCCTATAATTTATGAGTACATCTAATGCATCATCACACAATAATTAAATATTATTAACCTGGAGTACATATTATTTTAAGTAATATATTAAAAGATAATCATAATATTGATTTAATTGGTTTAGTTAAACCTGCAGAGCTACCGTTTACTGACATTGATCACATTGTTTATAATTATTTGAGAAAAGGAATTTGATAAGTTATTGTTTTTAATTATTAAAAAGTCATTCCTATTCCTAAATTTTAAAGTTTATATGAGTTATAAAGTTTCTTTAGAACTGCTAAATACAGTTGTTAATTTGAGTTTATATTAAGAGCTGTCATGTGCATTATATTTGGGTAGTGGCAAAATCCCTCTCACTGACCCAAATATATGTTGTATAACAATTTTGAAATGCTAGAACCCTGAGAAGAATTAGTTGTTAAGTTTCAAGGTAGAATTTAACTTTGTAATAAATTTTATATATAGTTATTCATTATAGTTAGACTTAAAGGTAGATTACTTTCACTGCTTTATGAAAGTCAACCAAACTTTAAGGTGGAAATTAGTTGTTTTGTCTTAAAAGGTATAGCTTATTTCGACTTTATGATAAATATTCTGGTTTTGTTAAGCTTGGAATCTCTATTTTTATTTAGCTTATCTTCGTACCATTATTATAATACAATATTAGTTTATAGTTTAAGATTTCCGTCTCCATCATTAACATTGTTCTTCAATTTCATCTTGATCGTTCTTTTATTTATTCATTCTCATTTGATATTAATTCATTATCATAATTGATTAATCATACATTAACTTTTATTCTTTTATCATCTTTACTATTCATTAACTCTTATTCTATCATTACCTTAATCATTCATTATTCTCATACATCTTCGTTCTTTTCTCTTCATTCTTAGACTTATCTCATTCTACTATTTAATTATTACTTATTTTCATCATCCATTTAGTCATCTACATCATAATTTACTTATTATTTCATTTATAATTTTAATTTCATAATCATTCCAGAGATATAATTATTAGTTATTTATTGGTTTGCTGAATATCAAATTTAGCTCATCACATCTTGTTTGTGGGGATTTTAAAGCTGGTTTGACCAGAAGTTATCATCTTTATTAATCTCCTTGTAATCTTCTTTAGATCCATAGTTTCATGCTAGTTTTATGCAATAAAGGAATCATCTCATTAGTTTTACATTTTTGTCTCTTTATGCTTAAATTCTTGATTATTTGGGTAGTGAAGGTTACAAAAGGCGGATTTGGTGCCATGAAATGTGTGGCCAGATTTGTCTAAGATTCCAATGTTTAAAGAGAACGACACAAAGGTGAATTATAGCTCCAAACGTGAGTCTAGATTAGTGGTTGATCAAAAGGGAAGGTCACAATATATACAAACCACCCACAAACTTCTTTATAAATCTCGATTTATTATATGAACTATTATAATGTACAATAATATACTCCAATATTAATAAAAAGTTAAGATTGTTTGTTAGAAGAGTTGTAAGGTAAGAGGTATTTGTATTTATTGTTTTTTATGTATTTTTTAATTGTTCCTTGATAAAGACTATAAAATAACATAGTCAAACCACTGGAGTATAATATTGAACATTCCTAATAGTTCACATTATAGTAAATTAAGATTTATAAAGAAGTTTGTGTGTGGTTTGTGTATTATATATCGAAATTAATGGTCTATTTTTAAAACAAAACTAAAATTACTCACATGAAAAATTGTTACTTTATTCAGTATGTCAGGTGACATCCTCTTCAGAGCAAGAACTGCTAGCTCCATTTCATCATTTGGAAGTTTATTAGGAAGAATATAAGGTGAGGCATTTTTAAACTTTGGCATCCAGTATAACATTCGCTTAAATTTTTTCATTGGATGCGAGTGATTTCCAAATATTGTAAGCAGCATATCATACATCTCAGAATCAGGACACACTCCTGTGAAAAAATAGAAAACCATTAATAGTTTTCACGACACTCAATATCACAAATAATCTTCATGTTAATAAAAAATTGGAAAAAACTGATATTTCTTTCCTTTATTTTTAATTTTTAAAAAAGCTATTATTAAATAAAGAAACAAGTACAAATAAGACAAATCTTTTATTTTAAAAAAAAAGAAAGAAGGAAAACATGCCAAAATTAGTAATAACTTCCTTTACTACATTACAACACTATTGTGTATAAGAATATTTGATTTAGATAAACCATCAAAAACACTATATATTCTAACCTAATAATGATGAATAAATTCCCAATTAAAATCAAATCCATCCGGAAGTCCTCAATTATTTTCCGACTACACTTCGTCTATGTCCGGGTAATAATATTTTACCCAATAACTTAATAATAATAATACGTTAGGTTAGTTCTAATAATCATTCAGCTACAGCGATATGCAGTTCAGACAGAGATAAAATTAAAAAAAAATATCATTAATAAAACAAGTTTAAAAAGAAAATTATTAATAAACTCCCATTCTTTCTCTGTCCAAAACACATTCTCTGGGCTGTAAGTATGTGCACTGTTCGACAATGATGATGATGATTTTTCATGTCATTGTTAATATTATCGACTAAAGTAAAATATTCATTAATTTGCCAATATGATCTCAATATTTTTATTATCATACAATTAGATGTTTCAATCTCTTAAGCCATGCCACGCTTGTAATATTGATCTGAATTTGATCAATTATTAATTTAAAAGCACTTATAATAATGACACTAATCTCAGGGTTCTCTGTTATATTTAAGAAAATTGTTCGGCAGTATTGTGTTGTCCCATATGACTGACATTCTGGTTGGCTATAGGAAACATTTACCTTATTTAAATTCCAGGTGTCTTCATCCACATATTAACTATTATAATATTTTAAAAGATGAAAACCAGATTCAATAACAACGCATAATTTGGAATAATATAACCTTTTAAATCCAGAATCTCAGTCAGAATGATGAAAAGACAAGGGTGCTTTTGTGTCCTTCCATTATCCTTGACAACACAATAATTTAACTAAGATTTATTACTTAGACACTTTACTTAAATGTGTATTCAACAATGTGTAACCAAAGATAGTAGTTTGGGAATAAAGTGATTTTACACATATATAAAATAAAATAAAATGTCTTGGTCTGAAGTCTTCAATTCCATAAATAATTTTTATTAAATTAAAATATAATGAAATATTTTGATCTGCTTATAATTGTCTATCTGGTGTTTTGGATTTAAGATTTCATAAATGATTTTGGACCCAAGAAAGTATTGCAAGTATTATGCCAATACACTTTTATTTAGCACATAAGAAAAATGACTCAAAACAACTTGTAATAAGACGATAATTTATTATTAATTTATAACAAAATTCTAACTTTTTATTATGGTTTAACAAAAATATCTTTTATGATTAACATAATAAACAAACCTATACAATTTACGTGATCCCATATGGATAAAACAAAATATAACTAATAATAATTCGACTATACTTTTAGACTTGGATTCGAACTACCTCTTCATCTTGTTTTACATTTATGTAAATTGAATATAACAAAATAAATAGTATTATCGATACATCAACTCATTCGTTTAGTGTATCCTATATGAACGGTTACTTAAATTTATAGACTAACGATCTGTTTTAAAACAAAAATAATCTGATTCTAGGCAATGCGTACAAACGATTTTTGTTATCATATCTTTAATTAAATCATAGTTTTTATTTAGATAACTTATTATAATTTATGGGTTACGTATCAGAAGTTACACTTATTATTTTAATGTTTACTTTAATAACAACTGAAGTTGTTATACACACTGTTTTCCTCAGTATAAGTTATAATGTGAGTGCTACTTAATCAGTAACCTGAATTAAACATAGTATTTGAACCCTCTATTGGCAAATGAAAATTTTTAATCACGCAATTTTAAAACTTACTCTCTCCATTGACTTACGTGTGGATTACCAGCACTATTCCGTCGCACAGTTCAGACATTGATCATATATACTAGCACGCTATTTATACTAAATGGAGCTTGAGGAATTAACCTCCAATATACCCGTTATCTTGCCATAACTTTCTAAACAAACACAATATTCAACACCTTCCGTGGTGGAATTATCTCTATTTTCTCATGAGGAATATAGAATAACACCGAAGGACTGTAGAGTTAACTACTATATTAAATAGTTTGGTGGGTCCTTGCCTCTTAATTGGGCATAATAGGAACACACACCAAATATAATCCTCTCCTGGGATTTTAACTAATGAAATACACTAAATACTATATAAAGTACTGATCGTCCTAACTATGAGAAGCGATCACTTGGGTTATAAACATACCCGGATACTAGATTTATTTATTCCCCTCATGGAAAATAAAGCTTTTGGGGAGATTATTTTCTATCCCACAAAATAGATACTTTACAATTATTACTTAGACGCATATTATGCCTATACCGATGCTATATCGGGGCAAGACAAGCAAATACACTAATTACACTAAATTTATGTTCCGGGGTATACTTAGATCAGTGTCTGATATCAATGGATACCACAGAATACAATAATAATTTTCACTTTTGCCAAAGAAACATTCAACAAATAATAGGAAGTATAGTATTTTGAACTAAACCAAGTGAATGCGTTAATAAAGAATAATTGGGAATAAATTCCTTAATTAACATAGTATAAATTTGTTTCATACTTTAAATAAGTAATATTTTGTATAGCACTTCTCTTTAATTACTTCTGATAATTTTAACTAGATATTTTGCCTATTGAGTATCTAAATTTTTCTACCTTTACGCATCTAATATTTAAATTTATACTCATAACTGCATGTCATAAGTAAACACATTTTATAAAAAAAATATTTTTTTCATGTCAAATATAAATTTAACCTAGAATAATTACATAAAAACATACCTTTACGATTACAAGGTCATTTAAATATTACTTGAATATAGCCTTTAACCTGCTGATATAAAAAAAAAAATACACATAATTTTACAAATTAGTAAAAAAAAATCATTACTTAACAAGTGCGTATAATATCACTAAAAAAAAAAAATGTTTTCCGTTGGGCACTTTATCCAGATGACGAACTTGATTCATTCGTAGTTCACGAAGCAAATTTAAACAAGAAACACATTTTATTATTTCATTTATAAAAAGTTGCCTTCCTTCTGGTGCACTTAATAGTAGGCAAAAGAAAACGTAGCAGCGTGGATTTTAATTCTTCCTTGAATTAACTGCTATAATTTTGGGATCCAAGAAAACAATACATATTTTAACGTAGACGAATATTTTATTCTAAACGATAACACACACATATACAATTCTTTTCTTTTTACTATTGGCGATACGTATCATTTTTAGCTAGCTGGCTTATGAATAAAAGAATGCGCGACTTTTCCAAAATATTATTTTTATTGACTGCAGCTGACTTACGTGGATATAAAGTTTTATGACTCCAATGGATGTATAATATAACATAGTATATTATAGTTATAATTAAGTCACTAATGTTTGTCGTTTTTATTCCTACTCTAGGAATTATAATTTTTCTTTAATATGGAATACTCCGTAAATGCACACATACAAATTTTTAGATATTTGCCTTGAGAAAATTTATATTTCTTTTTTAAAAAATATGCAGGTGCATAAGTAAATATCATTTATTATTTATATTATTTCTAGATAATTTTCATTGAATAAAACAGATTTTAACGTGGGGAACTTGCATTATTTTCTAAAGCAGACAATTTTCTGTTAGAAAGAGCGCGAAATTTTGGTTAACTTTCCTTGGCTTTTATAATATGTCTTTTAATTCTAGTTTTTCTTTTATACCACGAAGAGATTATTAAATAAGGCAAAGTTAACAAATAATTAATTATTTCTTGGAAATTATTTATATTACTTAGTTTAACGATAATGACATTTTCCGTGATTGCTGTAGTCAATACGGTGATCTCGAACTTTAGCATAAGATAGCACATTTTGAGTATAAAAAAGCTTTAAAACAGGTAGAGCAATAGAAGCTTATGGATGTCTTATCAAAATATTTTAGCTAGACATGATTTTGTTAAAATGTTACTTGAATTATAGTTATTTCTGCAATAAAAAAATATAAAAATTTGTTACCGAATTTCAGCACTGCTTCCTCTTGTAAAACTTATGTCAGACTAGATTTTTCTACAAAGTTTTAGCGGTCTTCTTTTAGCGACCTCTGACAGAAAAATAATTATTTAATTATACATAAACAAAGGAAAGGAAAAAAAAAAAAAACTTATTACAGTCATATATTTTCATATGATTTAAATGGATTACAAAATAATTTGATAACTAATGAAAAATAATAAATATCTTTAACTAATAATGCTTATTAGTGATGTATAATTCTGTATACATTATTATCTAAATAATTAAAAAAAAAAATTATCAGAAGTTATTGTGCTTTATGATAAGACATTCATCCACTCTCCCCTCTACCCATCCAAATCAATTACTGTTTATGAGATGTGCTTTTATACTATATTAAATTGCTCTTATGGTTAATATTTTAAACTAAATTATTTATGCTCTTCTTCAAAATGATATTGGATTACTAAATTTTTTAGTTATTTGCTTAATAATACGTTACAGTGAGTAAATAGCCTATTTTATTAATCACTTAATATTATTATTATTTTACTTTTTATTTCCTAGAAAAGGATTGCATTGTTTTCCTGTGGAAATAATGCTAAACAAACCAAGTGTCCATAACACTAGGTTACAATATATATCGGAACAACCATAAAGTATATAATAAAATATCAAATGATATCAATCTCCATCATATCAAGTGACCAGTACAATATATATATTCATCAATATACTGCACATATATTATGCTTATTTATATTGTAGCATTCTATTATGATCTACAAAGTATGAATTGTTAAAATTTTTTCTTGATTATATATATCATAATAGATAGGAAGATCAAGTGATAGATGTAAAACCAAGGGTAAACTTCCATAAAGGCAATGTGCAAAGGGTAATCAATTTTTTTTTTTTTTTCCGACTTCCATATATTAGTTTTTGAATATTTTCAAATATTAAATAGTGTGTTTCTTTATAACAATGTAAGAAACAATTAGTAAAGTGTTTTAGTGATGGCTATAAATCCAGAAACATGTTGGTAAATAAACACTAAGTGAAGTCATAAGTAGTCAAACTTTACCAAATTGGAATATTTACAACAAATTCAAAATGAATAAATAGTCTATTAAATCGGTAGAAGTGCTAGTAAATAGATATATAAAAATTTTATACATTTACGTATAAATGTGTGGGCACATATAATAATATTCATAAAATTAGAAAAATGTGCCAAAAAGATTAATAAAACAATTGCTGAAATTTTAGATAATGAAATGTTTGGACTTAATTAATATTTTTAAAATAACAATATAAGATCTAATGAAATTATTGATGTTAAAATATTAAAATTTTATTGATCTACTAATGTTTATTGACAAATATTTATTGCTCTAATAAAGTTTGTTAATAAATAGATAAATGCATTTCATTTATTTGTTTATAAGAAATTGATGGTAAACATTTTATTATTATTTTATATTTCAAAATGAATACACATTCCCGCCAATTGAGAAAAAAACCCATAGGATCTCATCTGATTACTTATGGTACTATGGAGAAGCCCTGGAAATCAATTACAAGGAGAGATGCATTGTGGAAAATGGAGAAGCCCTGGAAATCAATTACAAGGAGAGATGCATTGTGGAAAATTTTGAAGTCGTAGGAGAAAACTTGTAAATACCAAAAAATTAAAATGAAAGCTCAATCTATAAAATTTTCAGTGTAGTGTAAGATCAGTTGTGTTTTTATCCAAAATTGCCATTTTTGTACTTATCTAGCTGAGGATGATGAGATAGAAAACATTATTTAGGAGTCTGTCCTAGGTAGGGTCAGATCTCTATTCTATTTCAATAGCAGTGATGGATATATTTTAAGCTAAAAGGAAAAACTGCATTAAAACATTTTCAGTTAAGAAAATTTGAAATTTGTCATATCTACAATATCCAACTAAAATTTGTTTAAAGGATTAAATGGCTAAATTGTGTTTACCAAATTTCAAAGAAATATACTTTTAATATGTGTTCCAGTAAAATTTTGAGTTATTATCCCAGAATCTTATCCAGTAAAGAAAATATTGGCAAATGATTATGGAAGTGCCTCATATTATTGAAAAGAAAAGATTGAAATAATTTTTTTAAAAACATCATAAGCATGAAAGTGGTATAGTGATCAGAGAACTGGTTCTCACAAAGAGTTACTTGAAGATTTTAAATGGTTCATATCTATGACTATCAAAAGAATTCAAAATATACATTTAATAGTTTCCAAAATGGATTGTGATGATTTTAATCTTCAGTAAATCTGAATAAACAAATCGTTAAATGTGCTGTCGTTCTCGAGTCCAACTATTAATAAGTTTGGGAATGTTCAATATTTGATTGCCATATAAACTTTATATGATTAGTTATTTATGTTTTAATTAATAGGTAAATAAATTATTAGAGTAATAAATATACCAAATCTAAGCATAAAGCTCTATTAGAAATCCTTTATATTCGATATTTAAAAGATAGGTGAAAATGAATACATATTAAATCTTTGTTGGAGGAGAAAGATCGAATTTCTTTTAATCATTATTTTAAATATAAGTTATTAAATTATATTTCATCATTTGTGATGTTTTTTCTTTTAAAGTTCTTTTATTGATTCATGTTTGAGTAAAACTATCTAGAATAAATAGTACATTTTTCAGAATAAAGATTATTTATATTTCATTCACCAAATACTAGGTGTTAAAATATATGCTAGAAATTAATTTAAAATTATGAATTGAGATTTGTTGTTGTGATATAATTTATATATCAGTTCCTCTAGCATGATGGAGAAGTATTAAAATAATCTATTGCATAGATGTTTGTAAAATAAATCTTACAATAGTAAAATTTGAATTCAAACTCAAGTGGATGAAGAAAGTAATAAATGTGTAAATATTAAATTTACAGTTTTGAGATACTTAATTCAATTATAGGTTCAAAGTAAAAGTGGGATGAAACATTGCAATCCATCTCCTGCCACACATATCATGAGTTTATATGTCAAATGTAAATACAGTCAATATGCCACATACATCTTTAAAAGATCCTAAAGCATTTATCTTTAATATTTGTTGTTCTACAGAGATAATTCATATTATAAATATTTATTTTTAGTATTTGTTGTCATATAGTGATGATTTGTATTTTATCATTGTTATATTGATTTTTTATTTACATTATAACGATCCGGAGAATAGCACTTAATGTGATCTGCACTACAGGGCGCCATCTAGGCATTTGAACCTAGAAAAATTTATAAAGTAGGCAGATACGTAAGTAAAAAAAAAAATTTTTTTTTTTTTTTTTTAAATTTTGATTCCGGTCGTTAGCCCAAGTCACTAGCTCATTGGAATAGCAGAGATTTATATTCATAAAAAAAAATTCTTATCTAAGAATAATTTAAAAAAAGAATAAAATAAGCCACTGCCAGTAATTAACATACAAAAATTTATTTACGCACATATATATATAAGATTTAATATTATTATTTTAATATGTTTACTTTAACATTTAACATTATTTTTACTTTTATTTTAGAATTTAAATTTACATTTTAATTTTTATGCTATTATAAGTTCGCACAGATTTGTTTAAAAATGTTGAGTATAGATCGGTTACATAGATTCCACGGTCAAAACATTTCAAAATAAACATAAACGATCAAAATACAAAATCATTGATACCGTCAATTGCAGAGGGAAATTTATAAGTAACCCAATAGCATTCACCATAAGATGCTTGCATTAACACCAATAACTTAAAAGACATCCGAATAAATACATTTTAGATACTCACCATAAGGTATCAGTATTTACCGAATGTCTATATATATTTTGATCGAATATGAAAACCAAAAACATAATCAACCGGTAACGAACCCATGCAAGCGTCTATACCCAACTTAAATTTAATGCATCTTTATTTAGAGTGTCGAGTATGAATAGACTACATAGATTTGCATTTGAAAAGAACATATTCAATCCTTGTTTAACCTTAAGCCAAAGGTTCGCAGTCAAACCAAACTTCAATCCATCTGATATATTGATGTGTTCAATGTAATACGAATACGGCAGCACAATTAGGTTAAGAGAAGAAACTGCTTCTCGTTAGATAGGAATATTACATCTATCTGACGATGAGAGCAATAAAAAAAAAAAAACTCCATAGGAAAGGAACTGCGGTCTCCATCTTATAATTCCTTCTATAGGCAAAACGAGTGTGTGCGGCGTATAATAGCGATTCTGCCCATAGCGAATCTCGTACTACATCTAATAATTACACCAATATATCCAATCCATTGACCTAATTCAACTACGAAATGAATAACCTAAGATTACCCTCCCCTAATATAACTTTACAAATCTATATAGCCATTCACGCCTGACTTAAGTTTAATATTTATATAACTAGTTTAATGAAAAACAGAAATCATAATAAAACTTAAAGAACAAATAAATAAATAAATGGAAATGATTTTACAAAAGAAATACATTAAATAAAATTATAACTAATTAATAAATAATGTTGGTCAGATAGGATTCTATTTCTTAATTATTTTAAATATGGAAAGTTTTTAATTTAATGTTCATTAATTATAAAGTTCTTACGGTTTAAAACAGTTCATCTTTATCTGTTGCTTGCCATTTGAACATGAATTCCCATGCCGTCCTAAAAAGATTGGTTGAGTTAGCCGTTGTTTTTTATTTATTTATCCGGAGGTCTTTTAGTTTAGTTGGTCCTTAATGTAGAAAAAAAAACGATGTCATTTCTCTCTTTTTTTAACAAAACTGAAGGGATTGAAGAGTGCATCTTTTCAATCCCTTCTCCTTCAACTCCACACTAACACATATAGTCACATCGTAATAACTAATTAATTTATTTTCCAACCTTTCCTTTTATAATAATTTTGTGGATTAACTCAACATTACGTCATGATGGTGAAAACCTTTTCATTGAGGTCCGATTTCCCGATGGATTTCTTTCATTTGCTAAAAGTTTCTATTGTTTTCCTATCTGACCGATGCTTATACATTTAAATGCCCAAAGGCTAGTTTACTAATTAAAATAATCATTTCCATTTTACAAAAGATTAATTAATTTGTTTTCAAACTTAAACATATATTTTTATCTCTAAATCTTTTCTGAAAATTTAGTTTTAAACTACTCTTTTTTTAATAAAGTTTTATTTTAATAATTATTTATCTGTGCGATTTTATATATATGCGAGTTTAAGATGATTTTTTAATTTTCAGTTTTTAATTCTTAAAAAAGAAATTTTTATTGGCGAACTTTTTTTTTTTTTATATGTTTACTAATAAAAAATAATGTAACTTACGTATGTGCCCGTTACAACATGAAATAAACAATTTTGTTATTTTTGTTAAATTATATGGTATTCTTCTTTGGTTATCATTTTCATACCATTTAAGTTCCAGTCAAAACATCACATTACTGATTCATTTAAGGTTACTTAAATATTTTTATTATATTTGCTATTTGAATCCAATAAGTTAAAAGTGGAATGTATACATCAAAATCTCTGATATGCATATTCATCTTGATAGAAGTAAATGTTTATTAAAGAAAAGCTCAAGATAATTATTACAATAAGTCTTAATGAATATTTATTAAAAGAAGATTATGTCAAGAAATAAACAAAATCGAATTATATAAGTATGAAATCATTTAGTAGTAAACAAGTGGTTGTTGAAATATTATAAAAATTATATTTTAAAAGTTTAATAGTCAATATTTAAATCCCTGAGAAATTATACATTTACATTGATTATATACTTTGTTTGGAAATCTGGAATGAGTGTGTTCATGTGGGTTAGGGTCTTATAAAGGCGCAACCATACATGAATGCATTTTCAATAGACACAAATGCAACCAGATATGCATTTTCATTTTAACACAGTTAACTTCTTATTCACTGAGTCTCTTCCAAACAAATTTAGAATATGAGGTTGCAATTTGGCTTGCCCAATTTGTTGGCTATTGATCAGCAGAAAGGCTTAGCTCAATTATGTAGGGTTCAAACACTGTTGTCTGATTCTTTACATTTTCACTTAGATTGAGAGGTTACAATATACAAATACCATCTTCATTATATCTATAACAAATATATATACATATACCCTAACAATACACTAAACTATTCCAAACTTATATTACCTCTCTATCATTAATTATTTTACATTGTAGCTGAAAAGCCCTTATCTCAGATTGTAACAGTCTAAATTAATAATACAATACACAGCTATTACCATACAATCTGGCTGAGCCAGGGTACACTGCGAAGGCTAATAGCAGCATTACTTGAAGATACGTCAATTTATCTACTAAACCATATTACTCTTTTTAATTAACTATACTCCTGAATTACTGGATTTCAAACACATTCTCAAATCTTAATTTATGATTTATAATTATTCTTTTGATACCTGTTTCTTAAAACCACACTATAACCTTAATTTACACTTTTTATTTGTTTAAGACCCGGTGGCAGATCATGGACAAAATGGTATAATCTATGAAACTGCTAATCATTACGTGATGAATATGGGCCATTAAACCAGATAGTAATAATTATAATCTCTTCCATAATATCATAAACGGTGGCTCATCATGTATTCAGGTATAAAGTACAGAAATGCTATATAGAGTTAATGCATTGCAATGGAAGATAAACAATCTGAATTTTAAGTTATTTTTTCATTAACCCAAATATTAAATTAAATCAATAGCAATGAAACTCTTAGGGATAGATAAAGCATCTGTTATAATTTTAGAAAATAGGTTCAATTGTTCAACTGGCTAGCAAATTTATTATCAATTTAGGTATTAAAGTTGCGAATATCAATAGAAGTAACAGATTCTGGATATACTCCAGAACTGACAAAGCAAAGCTGCAGTGATGCAGACGGTAAATGGGATTTTATTATATCTTATACATCACAAAATACCCAAGAATAAACTTTAAAATACTCTCTAGATGCTCCAGTAAATCTTGTATACATCATCATCAGAGACAAGATGTGCTCTATTATTTATGGTCTATTTACTATGTTGGATTTCTGACTCTATATGTGACTAATAGCAATGGGACAAATAAGATAGGTTATCAAATTAACATTTATTTATGACTTGATAAATATGAAAACAGTAATTGGTTAACAATATTCATAATTTTACATAAACGATAAATAACAAAATATCACATATAATTGTTCTACATGGACAATGTACATTAATTGGGTAAGTAAATAAACAAAATAAAATACTATCACATGTACTTATTTCTGTGCATAGATATGTGCACGAGTTTCGGATAATATAAGCTAAAATTTTATTACAAATGTATTGACTTTTATTCTTTTAGGTATGAGAGAGATTCAAATTCAGACAATGGCACCTCCAATACATCAAAACCAGAACCAATGCACTTATACCAAAATTATATTAACAATGACAACAATTGGAATCGATAAACTTATGAAATTTGACTATAATGAGATATGAAATCAAAAGAAAATTTAAACTCCAACTCAGCTGAGTTGGGATACCATATAATTTAAACTATAATAAATTGTGACCATAATTCACTTAATGCCCTTTTAAGGCTGATAACAGAACGTGTAATAAACATTAAGAGGAAGTATGGAGACTCTACTCAATACATTTGTATAACGAGGATCAATATACCTGTGGGTGTATTCATCCATGCAAGGAATAACGAGCAGTAAGTATCCTGTGGGTTTTCTAACCATCAGAGTAACTAGCATAATTGTAGAATGTTCAGTGGATTAATCACCAGCACTGAAAGAAACTTAAAGGATATAACAACCAATAGTAATAATTATTTTGGGGATTAACCATCAACACCGAATGATATAATGAATATAATACAAACACTTCCCAGATAAATTAGAAACAAATCTACCTCATTAATCTACTAAATTGGAAGGTACATACTGCTATACAAGTGTAATTCAAGACCAAAAGATGTAATAAAACTATTACAGGAAACAATTGAGCTAACAGCTGACCATAGACCAAATGGTATGAAAGAATATTACCTAATATTATGATATGTGTATAAGCACAGAATCCTAGAAAGATGTACAGGATTAAGCCATGTGATAATGATACGTTATAGATTCATTGTATGAATCATGAGACCCTTCCGCAAGCACTGTTCCCTAAATTGACTCTCATCAGACTCTACATCCAAGTTAACAAGTAATTATTTTACACAATAAATTATATATACTGTGAACTTTACATATTTACAAGATAATATAAAATACAATAAAACATAAAATGCATGTTCATTAAATTACTACTCTAGGTTTAAATTCATGTTATTTAAATCCACTGGCTATTAGCCAATCAATTAATAGCGCACTTCTTAAACTTTTTGACGAATATAATTCAAATAAATATTTCTTTTTTAAAAATAACATAGAATCTTAAAAGTTGATTATACACTTCATCTCCATTATATAAGTTAGTTGATTTGTACATAGGTTTTCTGAGAATCCATGATATTTGAGAGTTAGTATAGATATTTAAATCAAATTATCCTCGAAAGTTAATGAAATTACATGGCTTTGTTTTAGTGATTATTCTGTAATGTTTTACTACCTTTTGATTTATGAATGTCAAAGACAAAGAATGATTGTTAAAGCAAACAATTGTCTCATGAAATAGTTTCCTGGTCAGCTGTTATTTCTTTGAACACTATTGTAATTTCAAGAAGATAACTCACAATGTTGTTTCTAACATAAGTTCAGAGGGAAACCATAATTAATTCTTCATCGTCTGGACAATAGTATACAAAAGGGTTAAATACTGTATTCCATTCCGTACATATATAACACTTCCATACATGTTAAAGTTCATGAAAGCAAAATTTATCCAAAGTTGAATACAGTACTTTATTCTACACTTTCACAACACTACCATGGGTGTTAAAGTTTTGAAGGTAAAACTTTATTCAAGGCTAAACATAGTTTGTAAACAATAAGAAATTTCAAATAGACTGATCTTTTAGAGCTGCTATTCTTATTGTTACGGTTAACAATAATTCCTGCGCTTTTAAGTTGTAGACCTTGTGGAAGATTACCAGCAGCTAGATTCACAGTTGGTGGACCGAACAGATTTGTTAAGATTTAATTATACATTTTGCTATTCATACTTGACAATCATCATCATCATCATCAACCATTATTAATCCACTGCAGGATGAAGGTCTCTCCAAGTTTACTTACTTCTTTATCTTTACATTCCCTCCTTTTTTTAAAAAGAGAAGTTTTCATTACATGTTTAACAGTAAAAGAAAATAAAAATAAATTTTTAATTTTTATTATACAATTGCTGTAATTACAGCAGTTCTCAAAAAAAAAAAAAAATCTCTAGCAGTTCTATTTTTTTTTTAGCCAATTAAATTTCTTCTCATTTATATATCTGTTTAAAAAAAATGAAAAGAAAGAAAAAAATGCATTTATCGTATCCTATAAATTAATTTAAAAGAAATTACATAAATCATTCAATTAAACCAAAATAATCTTTAGGATTATTTAAAGAGAAAAATAAATAACAATTATTTGTTTTTTATTTATCTCGCTATACTTGACGTAATATGATGTTGGTTTTCATCTTTAGGTTAAGCAGTTTATCTGACTTAGTGTTTGGTAACAGAGCAAAACTAATATATAAAAGAAAGAAATACAATAAAAAAAAAAATACAATAATAAAAGGAATTATATAATTTCACTGTTCAATAAATTTGAGCACAAAGGACAAGCATACTAAATGCCAGCCACGATAACCAAGTCATCTGGAAGAAGATAAAGAAATTTTTACTATTTCTACCAAGTTATTTATATTTGTACCAAAATATAAGGTTGTCAAGTGTTGGTGGTCTAGTGGTTAGCATAGCTGCTTTCCAAGCAGCTGGCCCAGGAACATTTCCTGGTAAACACATTTGACATATGACAATATATATATAAGGTTACAATATCAATATTATCAAGCATATAAAAACTGCACAATATAGTCACCCTATGAAACTTATAAGCTTATATTATTTATTTATTAATTTTATATGAAATTCAATTTTTAAATTATTATCATTAAACTTATTGAGCATTATAAATTATTTTTATTTTATTACAGTTACTTAACTATTCCCAATACACATTTCCTCCTTATCAGATTTTCCAACTAGCACCCTCTTGATTTTTTTATATTAATTTTCATCCCTTCTAAATTTATGTGAAAGTATTATTCAAATCCTAATTAAATCAAGAATTTTTATCCCAAAATCTCTATTTAATATGGTTTTGATATTATTTATAAGGATAGCTTCTTTCTTTTATCATTTGTATAGTGAATTATTTTAATACTATCCTTCTCAAACACATGCCCTGATTCTTTTGAATGTAAATAAACTGGTGAATTTTTATATTTATGTTGTGCTAATCTTCTACAAATTAATTTTTTTTTGTTTTCCCCAAATATTTAGTTCTAATATTATTAAGCTGATATTTTTTGCATTTAATTTCATACACTCCATTCATAATATTATCTTTATATATTTGTTATCTAAAATTTATTATGCTATTAAATTTTTATTGATTTTAATAATAATTTTATTTAAATTTTTAACATTATTATTACAAGTTTTTATGCCCATGTAAATACTTTTATTATTACTATTAATATTATGTAAATAAGATATTCATTTTATATAGCGCTATCTTGTATGAAAACTTTTTTCTTTATTATTATTTTTACAAATAAATTTACTTTCTGTCAATTTATAAACTTAATTGAGTAATCATTATTTAAAAGCTTTTCCTTTATTAACTTTATATTCCATATCTCTATTAGAGTGCCAATTAGTAATATTATCTTTATTCCTTTTTTTATATATTGATGTTTCTATATATACTACATCTACTATATATATAAGATTTAATTAACATTATATCCAAATATAAAGGCTTATTATTTTCTTTTTCAAGAGTAAATTGAATATTTCTATTTACATTATTAATATCTTCAATAAAAAAAAATCTATTTCTCTTTTAACAGATAATCATCCACATATCTTTTCATACAAATGTCTCTTCTAAATCTTCCATATGCTCTGCACTCTATTTAATGCCCTTCCATTAACAATAAATTAATTAATAATGATTGGCAAATAATGTTTTAAAAAAATTGTTAACACTTATTATAAGTCATGTATTAAGAATAATAAGATTTTAATAAATGATAGTGAATGAATATAATAATTATAAATTAACAATGGTAAAAATAGATGTTGTTTTGATGGATATAAATGCAGAAAAAGCTATTGATTTAGTGATTAGTAGTCATAAAAAAGATAATAATAAAAATATAGATTGACTATACATTCTTTGTATATCGATTATTACATTTTAGTCTGAGTTAAAACTTGCATGTTTGGAGAAAATGATAATTAAATTTTATATAAATGATAGATGTAGAATAGCAACATCAATATATAAGAAATAGGAATAATAATATTACTAATTGGATTTCTAATATAGATAGAAAATATAAAGTTAATACTATAAGTTCTAAAGGGCTATCAATTATTGTTTAAATAATGATGATTATAATAGGCAAATAAAGTTAATAAAGGAGCTTTTAAATAGTGATTACCCAGATTAGGTTTATGTTGATAGAAAGTACATTCATTTGCAAAAATAATAATGAAGAAAAAAGTTTTAATAACGCTAATAGTAATAATAAAATTACTTACATGGATATAACAACTTGTAATAATAATATAGTTAAAAATTTAAATAAAATTATTATTAAAATCAATAAAAGTTTAATAGCATAATAACTTTTAAAATAATAAATAAAAGAAGGAACAACATAATTAAAATTTTAGCTAACAAATTTATTAAAAAATATAAAGAAACTAAAAATGTTATAAATAGGGTGCATGAAATTAAATGCAAAAAATACAAGCTTAATAATATGAAAACTAATTATGTTGGGAAAACAAAAAAATCAATTTATAGAAGATTAGCACAACATAAATATGATAAAAATTCACCAGTTTATTTACATTCAAAGGAATCAGGTCATATGTTTGAGAAGGTTAGTATTAAAATTGAAAAGAGAAAGAAAAATTGAAGAAGCTATCCTTATAAATAATATCAAAACCATATTAAATAGATTTTTGGGATAAAAACTATCTTGATTTAATTAGGATTGGAATAATAATTTCACATAAATTTAGAAGCCTTGAAAATTATTATATAAAAAGTCAAAAGAGAAAGCTAGTTGGAAAAGCTGATAATAATGAGGAGGTGGGTATTGGGATTAGTTAAATAATAAAATAAAAATAGTTTATAACAATTTATAATGTTTATAAGTTTAATAATAATAATTTTAAAATTAAATTTTATATAGCAATATTTAGAATATAATAAACACCTCCATACTTCCCCATTCTTTTTAAATTCACTTAAATAAAGATATAATAAAAGACAAATGACATCTTTATTTAAGTGAATTTAAAAAGAATGGGGAAGTATGGAGGTGTTTATTATATCTATAAGATATTACACATGGGAAAGAGAACTGAGGTTTGAAGTTTATATCTGTGCTAGAGATAATCTCTAGTTTTGATAATGATTAGTAATAATCATTATTGTATTTATCTGAAATGGATGGTCTCAAAGTTGTGAGTGAAGGAAGTTTGACAATGGTAAATAAAAATGTAACAACATAATATTTAGAACTGAAAATCACAAAATAAATAAATAACATGAGATTATAAGTTTCATAAGGTGACTACATTTTGCAGTTTTTATACGCACGGTAATAGTAATGGATATAAAATAATTAATAGATATTAAGGACTTACTGATTTGACTTGTGTAATAACAAGAATTAATGATATATATGTATTATAAGTTTGGAGTAGTTTAGTGTATTGTTTAAGGTATATGTCTATACATTTAGTGATATATTGGTGATACTTATTTATATATTGTATATAAATAGGTATAATATATGTGTAGTATAATTGATGAATATATATATATATATGATGTATATATAGATGTAGGTAATAAGATATACATAAAGTCATTTACAAGTAGAGGTAATATTGTATGTTTATATAATTAACTATTGATGTATTTATATATGTTTTGTATCTCTGAGGAAGATTGCTGGGCAATCAAAACTATCAGATGGGTTAACTTTAATAAAATAAGCTTTGAAAAAGTAAAAAGAAAAGTGGATTTGTTTGGATTAATATCCTGGTGATTTGATCCCATCCAGTAAGTCATGTTAAAAAAAAACAAAACATTACAAATCATTAATAGAAATCAATAAAGCATTAACAAGAAAGTAAGAATGATCAAATATTAGGCAAAATTAATTAGTGTAAAATACAATAACTTTTTTTTTATTTTTATAAAAGTTGTTTTGTTAAAATCAAAAAATGAATAAATAATAAACTAATAAAATTAACAAAAACTGAAATCTGTAATGACAACTCCTCCACCATCCAAAACCAAGAATCAAAAGATCTAAATTATTTATTTAATAATATATTATTAACTAATAGTAAAAGACCACACTAGAGATGGCTGAATAAGGAAGTACAGGAAGTAAATTCAGAGACATCCACCCTATAATACATTAGAAATGGTTGAAAATAATGACTGATCAAACAGCCAGAAATCAGATGTGAGATTCAGTTTATTACCACCTAGTGAGTATTGGATTACTATCTATATGAACTTGCCACTGTTCAGGTAGATTAAAATAAGTTTAAGTGTTATAGAAGCAGAGTTCTCATGCATTTATTAAATTTCATAGATTGTTTATGATTTTAATATTAAGCAAAAATTATCAGTATCAATATTGACCATTCTAGAAAAGGCAACTATACTCAATATACAAAAGCACATCAAGCATAAATTATAAGTTTAAAAAATAACTTCTCATCCTCTCATGTTTACTCATATACTTCTAAAAATAACTGTAGCGTATCATGAAAATAATCTCTTAAAACATATAAGAAGTTGACATGTTGCTATAGATATCAACTTTCTTGATCAAAGGTAGAAGGAATGTACGATTTAAGTGAGGTTCCAAAAATATATAGAAACTGATCTATGTTAGATCTATGTAACTATTTTTGTGCGTTAGTCTGGGTTTAAAACACAAGTTTTTTTTTTTAAATTTCAAGTTATTAAGTTGAACATTTTAAAAAAGTGATTGTTATGATGCATAAATGTATTACCTCCAGTTTTGAATCCTAGCTTTCGCTGACAAAGGAAAATGCCACAAACAGTTAGTCTGAAGGTAAAGATTTTACAACTTATTCAAACTTACAGCAGATGGCTCTACAGTAGGATGAAAATAAACTGCTTTTAGAAACCTATGAATAGATGAAATACCTTTCATGAGCAGTATTATGATCACGTTTAGTTATATGAATTGTGGATATAGACTAAATCATAAATTATTATTACTCTGATAATTTCATCTCTCTGCAAGAAGTATTTAGATATTTGTTTATGATCAGAATGTCAACTTTATCAAGACCCTTTCAAATGACATCTTTGTTTGATTCTGACCAACAATGGATATTGGCTAGATTGGCTACAAACTGCTATATAAATAAAATTCGAAACTTGCTTATAAAATGTTGATTTATTTGAAAATTTTCCCAAGATTCCCATCTGACCCTAGGATCATTATGGTAGGCTGATGTGCTAACCTTTCTACCACAAGGCCATTCACACTGTAACTTATACTAGATTGCCTGAGTTAGCTACAACCTGCTATCTGAATAAAATTTTATACATGCTTAAAAAATGGTGGATTATCTGAAAATTTTTCCAAGATTCCATTTGGTTTTAAAATCTGGAATCATTGTGGTAGGCTAATGTGCCAACCATTTTACCACAATGCCATTCACACTGTAACCTATACTAGAAAATTCAATACACTGAAAGAATTATAAAACAAGTTTAAAATGTGCATTACAAAAAAATCAGATATATCAAGATAGAATAATATGCCAGTGGACAAAAATTATATAAAAAAATAATTATAATTGTTTATTTGAGATAAAACTGCTCAGTAATAAGAGTGCCATCTTGAGACTTTTATCAATATAGAATGGGTTAAGTTCAATATCATTTTAATACTTAGGCATCCTTTAAAATATACCTGCATTCATAAGATTATTTTTTTTTATTAAAATTTTCATAGGCACTGTAAATCTTAATGACTCTCAGACTACTGTTATGAATTCACAATAAAAATAGCTAATTGTGTAAATATTAGTCACAAACTCATCTCAAGTATCAGAGGAAAGATGGAATAACAATTTTTTATACCAGAATGAATGTGATGCATTGTGACTTCTTACATGGAGCCAGAAATCTCTCAGCAACTATGCCCAGAGAAATCTATTAGCCACTTTACCTTCCCTTTCCATTCCCCACTCTAAGTTTTCCCATATCCTGCTCCATCCCATTTCCACAACAATATCTTTGTCAACTCCATGGCCTTTATATTTAAATCCCCCTTATCTTTTCCCAAACCCAGCATAAAAACCAATAATCCACATTCTGTATAATCACTTTGTTTATATTTATTCTTCCACAACTTTGTTATTTGTAACCTTTCTGCTTTCAGGTATTTATATTCAATTAACAGATGCCTAATATTTTCTATGCCTTTCTTATACAATTTGCAGACTAAATCACCCACATTTTTTCATTTATGTATATATTCCTTTGTTGCTAAAGATCCCATTTGAACCTTAAACAGTAATCAGATATATTAATCTTTAACAGGTTTAAAGTTTATATCTGTGCTAGAGATAATCTCTAGTTTCGAAAATGATTAGTAATAATCATTAGTGTAATTACCTGAAATGGATGGTGTCAAAGTTGTGAGTGGAGGAAGTTTGACAATGGTAAATGAAAATATAACAATTTACTCTAAATAAATACTTTGCATATAATAAAGATGTGTATGAGAGATTGTGATCTGGGCCAACTGATGAGTGCTGGTTCAGCACAAAATGCATCTTGAGGGGCATTTGTCTTTTATTATATCTTTATTTATATATATTTAAAAAGAATGGGGAAATATGGAGATGTTTATTATATTTATAAACTACTTACTTTACTATTATCATAAATTAACTCGCACCCAATATTCTGTTTACTTCTATATATATATATATATTTAAATTCTTCCATACTAGTTCTCCATCTCTCCAACTCTTATTAATGCATCTATTCTTCTATCCCATTCCTTACCACTATAACACTCAATAATTCTCCTAACATGATCACCCCACCTTTTATACAAGTATACTGACATAAATTCTTAATCCAAATCTTCTGCATACCATTACCTTTCTCACCCATCTTGTTGCCTGCCTTTTTGGCTAATCTTTTATTATCCATAAACTGCAATCTACCGAACATTTTCATTTTGTTTTTTGCATCTCTCATATAAAAACATGACTATCCCATTTCTCCTTGAATTGCTTCCTTTGCCATCCACACATCTGCATCTAATGCATGTCTTCCCTACTTCTCTTTGTACTTTTTCTAAATAATCTAATACTCCTTCACTAACACATAACACATCATTACCATAAGTTAACCCTCCTACTGCCACTCCCTTCCATACAATTCCAGCTACATCATATTTATTATATGAAAACACTGTTAATTTCTTTACCAATCTCTTTCTTTTCTTTGCTTTATTTATTATTTTTTTCTCCCATTCATCCAAGCAATTTCTCTGATTACTTAAGATGATTCCCAAATAGTTATATTTTTTTGTCTTCTCTTTCATCATCAATGACCTCTAAACTTCCAACTCCAGAAACTTAGCATTGAATAACTTCAATGAACATTTAAGTAATAAATGAGCAAGACTCCTATGATTGGTTGCTGAACAATTAGCCTTCTTATGATAGTAAATACTTGAGTTTCCCTGCTCTGCAATTATCAGACAATACTTGAACCAATAAATTGAAAATTCAAATACTTCAAAATTTTGAATTCAAGCCAACCAGCCTTTATAGTTATATAGTTCTGATACTAGGTTAGTCAATTTAATTAATAACACACACTTTGCTTTTTAGAGTTGAGAGATGTCATCATTACTGAATCATTATAATTTAAGTTGAAAAGAAAATTCATAAATATTTATTAATTTTTGATATAAACAAAAATTGTAGAATTAAAAAAAAAATCATCATATAAGTAAATGAGATTAAATACAAACAAAACTGTTATATGGAAACTATTACCGTTGTCCTCCATTTGCTCTAGAAGATCAACTGCACATTGCTGATGTTTTGGGTAATGCATTAATTCTACTTGAAAGAGATTTGTGGGAATAAACTTCCCTTTGGGAAATATGTCTAGTAATTTCTTATAGACATCTAAGTCTTTGTGAACATTGAATTCTGACATCCTGCGTAGAGCAGCATAGATAAATTCAACATGTCCACGCAGTGTCTTTTCTTGTGCAAGATAAGTATCCACAGCATTCTTAAATGTCTCTTTATTACAGATCTCTTCCTTAGCATTTTCAAATATTTTCTCCTTTCTTAAAATGCTTCGTGCTTCTTCGGAAGTTGCTTTGTATTTACAAAATGTGAAGGTTGTGAAGAAGGAATTATGATTCTGAAAGAAGAAAAAAGTAATCAAATTAGGTTAACAATAATATGAACTAACGTAATAAAATTATTTTGTAAGATATTATATTGAACATAATAATGAGTCTGAAATTAGAAATCACAGTTTATATCTATGTTCAAACATGGACAATGCTTAAATAAGCTTCATATATAGTATTTAACTATTGGATATAAATCAACATATAATATGAGTACAACATTTGTTAATTAAGTTAGAAGTCTGGGACATCTTAAGTACTTCTATTATATACATTATTTTCTAAATAAATGATAATGTGAAAAGTAAAAAGATAATAGTAAATAATAAATTTAACTTAATTATATTATAATTATATTTTAATTTTACAATCTATGCATAAGCTTTTATTTCACATACAGATTATCCAAGAATCATAATCCTCCAATTAAAAATAAACAGATACCTATTTACTAACCAACATTAAATAATCAGCTGGGTTGCTTTTGGTCTAACTATCTTCTATCTGAATTTGAATTCCAAGGTCAAATAAGAAAATTCACTAAAACTCATGCCATGATGTCCTTCAATATGAAAATTATTAATATATATGGCATACATTTAAAATTATTCAAGTCAACCTTTAATCAATTAAAATAAAATCGGCTCCAAATGACTAGGAATTTGGAAACCTCTATTATTGCAAGGAGTGGATAGAAATTTAAAGATTCTTACCATAATTCATAGATATTTTGTCTACATCTCATATAATGTGCAAATTGTAATGCATTCTATTACAAATAAAAATTTTGAGATCTTTAACTGCTGTCTATTGTAAAATAATAGAGCACTTCTCTAACTCTACATGTAACTTTTAGTTTAATATAATCATCACCAGATGCACTAGAGGTTTGAACAACTGCCAAGCATCTTATATTTTCTCTATTGTCTGATTGATGAATGTATGTGTTTGTCTGATGTCACATCTCAAATTCACACTTACTATGTTTATGTGAAGAAAGTAATTCTGCCATTAAATAAAAAAACACTGGGGAATGATTTTAACTACAGAGATATAATATATATTTCGCTGTAAAGGTTCCCAGCAAGCTGTAGAAACAGCGACAAATATCCTCTAATATAGTTCAGATGAATGACATACTTAGCAATGTTTAATTCAAACCTAACTTGAAAACTTTGCGTGCGAAAATATACTTGTAAAATAATATAGGCGCTATTGCACCTGAATGCAAAGCTACTTTATACGAAAACAAAATAAAATTATGCTATCCTACAAGTGCTTTCAAGAGACATGCTCTCACCTTCATAGCAATTATGCAAAGTTCAAGGTTAATTGCTCCATTTTCTTGAGATCGTGAAGCATGTGTCCTTGCGGTTGATGGCGTTACAATCCATTACTATGAAGCAGGCCTCCTTCACTTTTCTTTTTACATCGTGCCTTTCTTTGCAGACCAGGCTGACATCTTGAGGTTCACACTGGTGTCCTGTTATTTTTTGATGAATTGCAAAAATGGAATAACGTGATAGATCTGACTGAGCTTTAATATATGCATATTTGTGTTGTTGTAATCTGGTTTCTATTGCTGCTTTGGTCTCCCCATAATATGAGGCTCTACAATTTGCATGAGTGCATACAATATTATAAACGGCTTGAGGTGATTGAGACAGTGCTAGTTTATCTTTAGTGTTGTTAAGCAATCTGTTAGAACTGGGGGGGGGGGTACGAAAAGTTAGTTGAAACTGTCTGTTAAAAATTTCATAACATTTATTATGTAAATTAGGAATGTATGGCAGTCAGCCTGTGTGTACGCACATTGGGTGTATTGTTGGTTATTTTACTGTTGAAATGTATGATCTTTCTGTCGATCAGCCAGTGTTTGAACCCCATCTTCAGAACAGCTCTCTTTTGACTTTAAACATGGAAATGGGAAGATCTTAACAAGCAAGTAAAATATCTAGTTTGTTGGTTCAACGTGAACACACGCACTTGACATGCAAAATGTTGGTGAAACCATTTGAAGTAAGAGGCCATATCCAACCCAGTTCCATCACACCCAACCAGCCATAAATTAGCTGGGCTAACATCTTTTCTGCACAGAAACCAATAGCTGTGTAAGTTAGAAGCAGAAAAGAAGACAAATCTAATATTATACAGGGAAGACTTACTGAAGATGGGTTTCAAACATGGGCTGACCGACAGAAGGATCATACATTTCAACAATAAAGTAATCAACAATACCCCCAATGTGGACGCACACAGACTGCTGCTGCCATACATTCCTAATTCACATAATAAATTTTATACAATTTTTAACAGACATTTCAACTAATTTTTGTACCCCCCCCCCCAGTTCTAACAGATTACTTAACAACACGAAATATAAACTAATACTGGCTCAAACACCTCAAGCCGTTTATATTGCATGCACTCATGCAAATTGTAGAGCCTCATATTATGGGGAGACCAAGGCAGCAATAGAAACTAGATTACAACAACACAAATATGCATATATTAAAGCTCAGTCAGATCCATCACGTTATTCCATTTTTGCAATTCATCAAAAAATAACAGGACACCAGTGTGAATCTCAAGATGTCAGCCTGGTCTGCAAAGAAAGGCACGATGTAAAAAGAAAAGTGAAGGAGGCCTGCTTCATAGTGTTGGATTGCAACGCCATCAACCGCAAGGACACATGCTTCACGATCTCAAGAAAATGGAGCAATTAACCTTGAACTTTGCATAATTGCATATAATTAATTCACTTACAGCTATGAAAATGAGAGCATGTCTCTTGAAAGCGCTTGCAGAATAGCATAATTTTATTTTGTTTTAGTATAAAGTAGCTTTGCGTTCAGGTGCAATAACGCCTATATTATTTTACGAGTATTAGCAATGTTTAATAATAAAAAAAAAAAACATATTTACATTAAATCTTAAAAAAAAATAGTTAAAGCAACCCATTAAAAAAATTATTACAAATCTTATACTTAATTAAAAAGTATTACAAAAATGACTGGTGTTTTTGTATTCTGACATTAATAAACTGTAACTATTAATAAAACTAAAAAAACTATTATGATTAGTTGTAATGCTATTGAAAAAAAAAATTTAAATTTTTTATTTAGAGAGTGCTCCGGTAAATATATATTTGCATCATCAAATATAACAGGTATATTTAAAATGTAAATTTTAATTTGACTTTATTAAAATTGAAATTTATTTATATAATATTAAAATGTTTTGTTTAATTTACATTAAATCTTAAGAAAAAAAATTGTTAAAGCAACCAATTATTACAAAAATCATGGGCCTTTACAAGGCTGGGTGTATCAAGTATTAGAATAGGATTCTAAGATTCATATATTAAAATCTCAAAGGGATCTGTTTCAATATGTTATATATAATGTATTTACATTGGTAATATTAAACACATACTGATAATATTGGACTTTTTTTTTTGTCAATTCCATTTCAGAATTATCTTTATCTTTGATCCAATATATCTGAATTTATTATAGTAATGAGAACATTCACTCAAATTTTAATACTTCAACAAAAATAATAAAGTGAATAATTTTACTTAAAAAAAAAAAAGAAGCACAAATTTACATGCATTCACTGAAATGCTGATTTAGGTTTTAAACAAATAAAAACATTTTACTTCATAATTTAAATATCATTTACGTATACTATATAATATAGTTTAAATGTTCAAATTATCAATAAAATACAGTTTAAATGTTCAAATTATCAATAAATATACAAAATAAATAATAAACATTATTAATTAGATAGTTGTACGATCAGGTGAAACAAAAAAATAAGATTGGCAAAACAAAAGATATTGTAAATTTTCATGAAAATAAACATAAAGCATAAAAGTATTCATTGACTTCTGAAGAGTAATTCCTTCTACCTTATTATAAAGCCATCAACTGCAAGCTTAAGCATCAGATCATACAGTGCTATAAAATCCTCATTTCTAAATCAAATGGTTTCTGACTTTTACCTACATTAGTTAAGATTATAATTCAAAGCTAATCTTCACCGATAAAGGCAAAAATCAGAAATACATTGCTTTGGAAGATTTTATAGCATTACAGTATCTAATATCCATTGATTCTGCAAGCTTTAGCAGATAGCTCTAGAGTAGGGTGAAGAAAATTGCTCTTGGAAGCATATGAAGAATCATGTGACGTTGGTGATATTATGTTCAACAATCTTGAGCATTAGTAATGAATTAACCTAGTTAGTTGCTTCAAGACAAGCATTTATTGAAATTTATATTTAAGGTGAAAGTTTATAAACAAATTTTCATTTGTCACAAACCTCAAATTCTTATAGCTATCAAATTTTATAGACGTGCAAATGAATTGGTATATTTCCCACATTCAGTATTTGAAGTTTCCAATTCTGTGAAAATTAAATTGAGCAAGTTTCATTAATGATGACTAACTTCATCTACAACACTCATTCTAAAAGGGAGTTACATATCATTATGCCTAATAATTTTCCTTATAGAAGTGTGTGAGGCGCTGGAAAGAGAAGCTATAATAATTATTCTTATAAGTCTATACAAAAGTTAACGGTTAAGCGCTTTTGAGGCGTGTTGCCTCAATATTCATAGCCATAGTGATAAATGGTGCAGAATAGGAAGTAAGTGATGATATGCAAACTATATGCAAATTATTTATATAGCCCAGCATTTGGAAATATCGAAGCATGTGTTGCATCTGTTGATGGAATTGTTATTACTAGTAATAAAGTATGCCTCTTTGATTTTTTGTTTGCTGGTTTTTTTTCTCTATGCATAATATTCTAGAGTTGGATAGTTCAAATATATGACCGTATTTTCTTGGAGTGTTCTAGAAATATTGAAGAATTGTTATTATTTTTCTGTGCTCTTTTATAAGTGTATTTATGTTGAGCAGTTCTGTTGATAATACTGGCTTTAGTCTCACCATAGTAAATGGCTCGGCACCAGGGTTGAGGGCATGAGATACTATAAACGACATGGGGGGTTTGAATAGGGTCAATTTTGTCTTTCAAATTGTTAATGAGAGGATTAGTGCAAGGGGGTGTGCGAAAGCTGATTCAAAATTTGTTAGATAATGATTAATAGTTGGTAGAGATTTTAGGGATGTGAGGGAGGGTAATATATGGAAGGTTGAGGTCTCTACTATTGTTTGTAATTCTATTGTAAAAATGTTTAATTTTGTTAATGATGGTTTTGTATTTAAAGCCTGCTTTTAAAAATCCTTGTGGAGAAAAAAGTTATCTTTCCTGTTTGATTTGAATTTGCACAGGTGCATATTTCTATATAAGAATGCATTTAAGCCTGCAAATTTATGTGAGTTCAGAGAATTGGAATTAGGATGGATGAAACCTCTTACTTCAAACGGCTTTATGATCATCGAATAATTTATCGTTCTTTCTGTTCGAAGTAACCATAAATCCAGATATGTCAATCTCTTGAAGTCATCTTCCCATGGAGAGTTGATCGTTAGGTTGGAATGTTGTTGGATTTCTTGCAGGATGCACAAGATAGTGTGTTTAGTGGCTGTACTGAATACATCATCAACGTACCACATATATATAATATCAGGAAAGTCAGCTTGATATTGTGGTATAATTTGCCTCTCAAAGTAGTTCAGAAAGATGCTGGTGATTATTCCACTAAGAGGCAGACCCATAGGCCAACCGTTGTTCATGGTGAACCATTTGTCTTCAAACGTAGTGTATATGTGGTTGTCCATCAAAGATAAAAATGGCATAATGCAGTCGGTTGGGAAATGGATGTTTGTGAGTTCATGATGGACAATCTGAATAGATCGTTTTCTATCAACAGATCCATATAGCTCTTTAACATCAAGAGTGGCCATGTGGAAATTATCATTGATGATAGCATCCTTAATCTTATTTACAAATTGGAAAGAAGAATTAATGGAATAAGTTCCAAAGCCCAAACTATCAACCAGCAATTGATTAACAAACTTGGCTATTTCGAAATAATGGATTCCCCCCAAATCTATCATCAGTCGCAGAGGTTCTCCAGGCTTGTGCAGCTTTCCATTGGTGGATATTCTTGGGGCTTTAATGGACTAAGGTTAAACTTGGTAATACTCGGAGTTAGAGATGCCTTTATTTTTGGGCGGGCAGAGGATAGCAGATATAAATTTCTGCCTGTTAACCTTGTTATTAAAGTTTAAGACTGGTGTAAGCTGGAGATTTAAAATTTGCTCCGCTATTTTAGATTTGTACTCCTCAGAGTTCAAAAGTACAAACCTGTTGCTCTTATCTTCTTTTATACAGATTAAGTTGTTGGTGTGAAGGAATTGTTTGGTTATCTTAATGTCATTGTTTCAGCTAACAGCCTTAATATGTAATTGTTTGTGCTTGATGGATTTGGCTATGTCAGCAATAATGTTGTCTCTTTGTGGATTGTCAAGGAGACCTGCCTCAACATCGGCCATAAGTTCTAGTTTAGGTAGGTGCCATTGGCCTCCAATGAATTGAGGGCCTCAGGATAAAACACTTTTTATCTTTGCTGGGGGAGTGATATTAGTCTTGTTAACATGAGACATTTAATAAATTAATATTTATACTTTGTTTCTCTGCCAAGAACGTAATTTTGCGGTCAAATTGCTTGCGGTGATTTATCTCCGTGGTGTTGAGTTTATCAATAATCCATTGAGGGAGTGTGATATTTGCTGTCATTGTTAGCTATCTTTTTCTTTCTTTCCTTAGTGCTTTCTAGAAGTTGTCTTTGTAGTCTGCATATAATTTTATCATGGTTGTATATAGAATTGTCTACCTTTTTATTCTGTAGCAATTTGGAAAAATATTAAAGTTCTTGCATTCAGACAAAAATGCTAAATGTTGTTCAAATATTTTAAATGAGATACCGAGGCAGTATAACTTATCTAAATCAATACTATCCGCTCGAGGACAACTGGTCCACAATCCACTGAATAATCATCAGATTTCCATTTAAAAAAAAAATTTTAAATATATAATTCAATTATCATCACAAAAAATAAGTTCATTCAACTGCGAGAATGGAGAAAGTAAGATTTGAGGAACATTTTTTTCATATACCTATAGTCATGTGACTGTCATAGACCCTTCCCCCTTTCTAACTTTAATGATAGCATATATCAAAAATTTAATAATTGTTTACAGTTTTGAAATGTTTCAGTAATACCTCTAAATTGTGTTGATTCTTGAATAACACAATTCCCCTGGAGGCCCAACATCTCCTAGCTATAAACCAGAACATTCTGTTGTTCACACAAACCTAAAAAATATAAAATTTACATGTATATACACATATCAGCTGAATGATGGAATCAATTAATCTAAATAGCAGAGGATTAGGTATGGAGAATGCAGATCAACCCTTTTAATGTCACACACAAAAAAGACAGCTAATAATAGTTTTAGTGATCTAGCAAAAGCATTTAACAGAGTGAAGTCTAATCATATAGGACAGATTTTTAGATTGATTGAATTATTTAAAACAAATTAAAATATGGAGGGTAAAAAAAAATTCCAAAAGACTATCCAATAACCAAATCAGTACCATCATTATGAGTATTATATCACTTTTATCCCATAAACCCACTGCAATTAAACAAATCACTGTAATTTTAACAATAAACAAGTCACATAATCAATATGACTAAAAAACATATCACTGGAATCACTATTTCTCAAATAAATAAATCATCGTCATAAATCTCTTTTGCTTAAATAAATACTTCAAAATCTCAAATAGAATCAAGCAAACAATTCTGTTAATAACTGGAGATTTATACTCACATTTCTTATATTTGGAAACTTTCAAGAGATCACTACTAGTATTCATTATCAATAAGGCTTGCAAATCTGAAATGCAAGACTATTTTGCACCTTTTAATTAAGGATAATATTCAAATACTACTTTATACTAACAATAAATTAACTTCTCAGTAATACAATTAACATATTTTACAAATTTAAAATTCTTCATATATATGGTATTAATAATGGTCACAATCAAAGCATTTTCTTCTCACACAATAAAGAAATAGTCCTATCCTGAAAAAAATATTTTATAAAATATTTTTGATGAATAATCCTGGCAATGATTGAATGTTAGCATTTGATGCTATAGGTAAAGAATTTACCATATTCAACCAATTAAAAAGTCTGCATTATAAACATTAGTAACACATACTTTAAAAGCTATAATTTTCCTTTTATTTCCCACCTGTCTGGGATGATGAAAAGGAAATAGTTTTTATAATACTCTGAAAAATATTTTGATTGCAATATTTTTATTTTAGAATAAGTTGTTTAATAATACTGGAAGCATTAAAAGACAATAAGACTGTCTTTTATTGATGAAGTTGTATATCACTAGAACATATTCAGACCATTCCTTTACTTGTTTTTATATCTCCTTGTAAACTTATTCTATTAATCTGATATAGTGAATAAAAAGAGAGTTGGCCCATATGAATGGTTAATTAGCTGAAAGTAATGGTTGGCAAATTCAAAGTAGAATAACATTTCTGGACATTTCTGCAAGAAAACAGGGATTGCAAACTTTTCAAGAGATGTTTAAGCACCCAAGAGACAGACAGGGTGGTGTGATCCAAAAAGCTTTAGCTTTTGAGTCCTTATCTCTAGCATTGTACCAAAACAAAATAAATCATCTATGGCTAATTCATATTAATCAAAAGTATAACAAGAAATGAAATAATTCATATACAAAAGTATTAATGTACTGATTTTTATGGTCACGGCATATAAATAATAAGTGCCTCCTGTTTTATATGTTTTGAAGAAAAAAACACAGTCATTTGGATAAATGAGGTAAAAGATATAAATATAAGAATAATCTTAAAGAAGTAAATCTTGTTAAGAAGTGTGAAACGGGAAATTATCTATCTGCTTATATAACATCTTTAGGAATGATTTTTTATTTCATATACAATTGTATTTTGAATGACTTTCATTATGATATTGTTTCAGTTTGCAGAATATAATGTAGAAGTAGTACCGGCCAGCATTATGATTATGTATTATACTAATTTTTCTATAATATTCTCATTGTAACAGATCAACAAATGAAAAAACAAAAAATAAATATATACAAAAAGAAATGCATTTAAGAGAAAATAATTATCACAACCCTTTTTTTTTCTTTTCTAAATAAACAAAATAACTGTTAATAATTATTTTAAGTGAAACATATCAAAGATTAGAACAATTAATTTAACTAAATCTTAATTACCACATTGTCTAGATAGGTAAGCAGAGCCTTGCTTGGATCTCAGAATCTGAAGGGAAAGGTCCCTGGATTATGGCCTAGCTCTGCCATTTTTAGTAGTTTGTGTAAATTCTTGAGTAATAAAGCATTGGATCATTTTGGCTTATTCAAAGTTCATGGGGCTCAAACTGACTATTCAATTTTTTTTTTCCGTTTATATGTAATCTATCATTATATGTCTGTGGCTTCTCTTGAACTTTTTTTTTTTTATCTATTTTCATTCCTTTAGTTTTAAAGTACTTGCATTTTATTCTTATATATTTTTAAAAAACTATTCATCCATTTTCATCTGTGCCAATATTAAATTTAACTAGTATGCTATATGTATAAATTTGTGGTTTATTTATTAATAGATGAAACCATGGTTGTGTAAGAATTTTACTAATTGTTTTGGCTAGTATTGTAGTGTTATATGAATTTCCATTATATATATTGAACCGGATACTTTATCAGTCAAAAGTTTTATCATGTAAATTAAAACCAAGTTTTATATGTGCAATAACACACATACTTATTTGATGTGATATGTTGGACTATTGCCATCATTTATGAGTCAATGTTGAATGTATAGAAAATTTTAAACTTTATTTAAACTTTCCAAATACAAACAACTTGTTAATAATAAACCCAAATAGACAATACACGTTAGTAATTACACAATGTTTCAAATATTATTCTCCACTCTTCTTCAGGTGTTGCTGGCCTATATGCACAGTGACAATTTTCGCTTAGAAGTTGAACTCGCACCTTTAGATTCTTGAATATCGAATTTAAGGCAAACGCTCAGTTTTAATTTATAAAAATTGTTAATATAATAAATTCTAAAAATGTTTATAAATTAAAAGTAAATATATTACAATTGTTTTTTAAAACTGAAGAAGACTGATAAGCAGTTGAAATTAATGTAAGAAAAAACAAAACATTGTTCAAAGTGCGTTAGAAGTGTGTTTTTAAATATTTAATATAAGCAATGCAATAATATTGGAAGTTTTTGAGCATCTTGGAAATATTATGTTATTTATATGCTTCATAATTTGATCCGCAATAAGGAAAAAAAAATCACAATCATATCTGTAATATCCAGCCTCAAACTTTCTTATTTCGATCAATCTATTAAACTTTGAATATTGTTACCATATCCAATATCAAATTGTTAATCTAAAACCATTAAAACATCACATGACCATCATTTCTTTTCCCTTGCATAAGCTATTAAAATAGTAGCAACTCCATCCACACAATATTGCAACCTAGTGCAAGTTATAGTAATAATTAGATGCAAGATTTATGCATTTAAATCTCTATCTAGTGTCTATTCATTTAATACCTCCAGAGCAGTGTCTAGCTTATGGTTGCCATCATTAAGAAGCCTTGAATCTGAAACAATGTACCTAGACTTTTGGATCTAATGCATCCTTCCAGAAACTACCTTTTATCTATTTAGTCAACTATAAAGTAATGAATCCAAACTGAAAATACAATATGTTCAATCTAAGCTACTACACAGATAAATTAATGGCAATCAAATCCCAGGCTAGTTTTTGAATATTGACATTTTCAGTGAAGTTGATCATTATTAGTGATAATCAGAATAACAATCAGTAAATCAATTACCTAAAATATTAAACCTCAAAACTGGAATCTAAATACTAAAAGAGAAATTGATATATTTTGGGAGTATACTAAGAACTGATGAATCATTAAAAAACTTTGGTAAAAATTTAACGCGTCCATTTATAAAACAGACGGATTAAATATCAAATCGACACACATTCAAGAACTTTACTACACTGTGGAGAACGGACAATCAACATCGGCTTGATCAACATAAAAAAAAGATGAATTTTTTATTAATACTCAGTCCATTAACATTTCGTTGTGTATATTCAGTACTTTTTTTTAATATTAAAATTTATATTATGTTTTCTGTATATTAGTCAACTTCGGCTGTTTAACATTGAAGGTACACTACAAAAACTATAATAGTCGGTAAAAGTTCACTATAACGGTTTATGGTTGTTTCCCTTCTTTTTTTTAAATTTTAAACTAAATTGTTTGAGAATCTGACATGTATGTTATTATATTACAAATAAATTAAAATTTAATCAAATTAAAAAAAAAAAAAAAAAAAAAAACCTTTTTGAATGTGGGTTTAATTACAAATTATTTAAAAAATTTTTTTTTTTTTTTTTTAAAGTTTTAATTTTTAATTTTATAATAATTTAAAATAAAAAATTATGTTTTTATTATATTTATATTTATTAAATATAAAAAATAAAAAAAAAAATTTTTTTTTATTTATTAAGAGTTGGGGGGTGGGGGGGGTGGGGTGCTTGATGGTAATAAAATAAATAAAATTTTAAAAAAAAAAAAATTTTTTTGTGGGGGGGGAAAAAAATAGTCTTACCGTCCAATATTTTCATCCCTAAGCGGTGTCACCTTGATCACATAGTTTTTCATGTTTTGTTTTTTCACCGTTGTTAATACCACGTTTGGCTCACCACAAATATAAATACAATTCTAGAATAATGCTTTTTATTACAAAGGAAATCGGGCAGAAATTTATAAATCAGCAATCAGGCGAGAGCCGAAGAGAGGTGTTTTTCTTAGGCATTGTGGGAAGACCAAATTTTATTTTTCTGTAATTGAAGGATTTTTGTCATGTGACCATCATGGCTGACCATTTAAACAACGTGGTTGGTGAAACTCAACAAAATTTTAGTTTGTGTAAAAGTATTGAAGTTCATAAAAATATTGAATTAAAAATTGATCTTGGAAATTTGCTTGCTGTGGATGAAAATCCTTTAGAACCATCGGAATATCAGTAAGTTACTTTAAATTTTATGTGGTAGTCTTTTGTGATCGTTTTCTTTAAATTATTCAGATGATTTGGAATTGTTTTTAAGGGCGTTTTAATGCAGTTCATTTTTTGTCCTTCTAGAATAAATAATTATGAAGACTTATAACAGCCACCTAATTTTAATATTATGTATCGATATTGTTATGATGTAGAAAATAATTATGCAAGACCATCAATTTGGTTAAGATCTGTTGTAGATGTTAACACGTTTATCTTAAAGTAAAAACAAAAAAAAAAAAAAATGGGTTGTTTTATTTTCTTTTTAGACTTGTGATTCAGTAGGATAAATTATAAATATTTATTAATAACCCAAGAAAGTTATTAAGTTGTATAAATTTGTGAGCATTTTGTAATTTGCCATATTTAATTAGTAAAAAAAATAAATTTTAAATTTGCTTTATTGAATATATTTTACTAAAATGTTTTATTATTTAATTCAAATATGTACTTGAAAAAGATTTTAATTTTTTATATGAGAACAGTAAAATGTATATTTTTGCATTTTATCAAAACCTATTGTTATAAAGAGATTAGTACATATTGATTTTTAAACATTATATTATGGTGTTGGATTGTTACCGTTTTGTTGTATATTGTGTCCTAATAAATCTCATGATTATTGTTATCCTGATAAACCCATGACCAGAAATTTAAATCTTTTGTTAACCACTATTAAAAAGCAAATGGTGCTCTAACATTCTAGTTCATTCTGGTATGTACGTCAGTTAAGCCTATGACTAGTAATTGGCTACATTTTTTCTAGATTTAGGTCTGTTGTTTTCTGACCAATGTCAATTTTTGGTAACTAGGTATTAGTATAATCTGATCCCATGATCGTACATGTCATTATCAATATCAATTTATCTTATTTACCACATACTTAATGTAGTTTATTCCAACACCTCAAATTCAGAGCTATATTGTAAATAATGATTACTATTTTTAAGCAGAGTTACTTTTATCAAGGCTGCAGAAAGGAGTTAGCTGTTAACTGAAAGGAGACCTTTGATTCCTCTTGAAGGCCTTAAAGAAATCGAACAGAGCAAATTCCTAATATTCACTCCACATTTTTGTCATTGTAGTTGTTATTATTATGTGATTATTCATATAGTATATGAAGATGGATGAGCTGCTCACCAACACACATTAGCCAACATGGTAGTTTATTGGTTTTTTATTTCTGAGTTTAAGATCAAGAAACACTATGGACTTTCTTCTCAGTTGCACACAAGCAAAATGAATGTGTATGTGAATGAAAAATTTTTTCTAATACATATATACAATCATGACAGACAAAAATAAATCACGGCCTTTATTCTGAGGAGTTACCAGCCAAAGCAGCAGTTGATGGCTGGAAGCAGAGAGTTGTAGGGATCTTCTGATTGCGGACCAACACTGCCATTTGATGATGACTTTTTATTTAGTTTACTTACAACTTCAGATCACTTTCAAGTAAGGAAGATTGCAATTTATTGACTTTGTGAAGTTAGAAGAAAAGGTAAAAAGACAATTAATTTAAAAAGTCGACATATACTCTATTACAAAGGTACAAATTTTGGAAGTATAAATGAAGTAGGATTCATTATAAATAAAAAGTGGAAGAGCAGTGTGGAGATTGATGGTGTATCGGACAGAGTGGCAAGATTAGTTATTCAACTTAATTGCAGATAATTCAGGTTTATGCCCCAACAAGTTCTCATAGTGATGAAGTAGTAGAAAATTTTTATATGAATGTACAAAAGGCTTTTGATCAGATTAAACAATATTTTAAAATTGTTATGGGAGACTTTAATGCTAGAATTGGTAAAAGAAATGAAAGATGACAGTGCTGTAGGCCAATTTGGTTATGATAATAGAAATGAGACTTGTGGAATTTGCAGAAAAAGAAACACTTTATATTATGAATTCTTTTTTTGAGAAAAATGTTAAAAGGAAGTGAATATGGAAGCATCCAAATGAAGGTACAACAGAATCGGATTATATTTTGACTAACAGAAAATACATATTTCAAGACTGTAATGTTCTTAATAAATTCAATACAGGAAGTAATCATCAATTAGTGAGATGTAAGATACATGTTAATGCAAAACTAGAGATACAAAAATTATTAACAACAATATTCACAGTTTATATTCCTAATCTTCAGAAATGTTCTAATGAATTTAAAGTAGAACTTGCAAATTGTTTTCAAGTATTAATAGATTTTGAACATGATTCAAATTTGAATGAAATTAATAGGAATAACTGATACACTTTTGAAAACTGCAATTGATAAACTTGTGAAAACTGCAAAAAAGATAATTGATAAAAAAAAAAGCAGCAAATTGACCAATAAAATTTCTACTGAGACTAGAGAATTTATAAAGAAAAGAAGAAATATGAAGATAAATAAAATTATGCATTAAGAAGGATTGAATATCTAATTTTGTAAAATGGTGAGAAAAAGAGTTAATAATGATATAAGAAAGTATAATTGTGATCTAGCAAGGAAAGCTGTGGAAGAGAATAAAAGTCTCAAGAGTGTAAAACAACATTTTGGTATTGGTAGAAAACTTATATCTGCAATAAGAAAAAGAGGGAACTATTACTAAAAGAGAGATAACATCATGTAATGGGTAGAAAAGTTCTATCAAGAATTATATAATAATAAAGAACAAGTACCTCCTATATCTATTACATCTTCCGAATTGCCCAGAATTTTAAAGTAAGAAGTGAGACATGCAATTAAATGTATGAAGAAGGGAAAAGCTCCAGATAATGATGGAATTATAATTGATATCTTAAAAGAAGCAGGTGAAGAAATAGAAAATTTTTTGGAAATGTTATATATCTAATGTCTAAATTATAAAGATGTACCAGATGATTGGAAGAATGCAGTATTAACATTAATATTTCAAAAAGGTGATATATTAGAAATTACAGATCTATCAATCTTTTATCAGTTTTATACAGAATTTTTGCCAAGATAATTACAATTGGTCTATAGAGAACATTGGATTTGAACCAACCAAAAGAACAAACTGGATTTAAAAGTGGTTTTAGTACAGTAGATTATATCCACGTATTGAGATAAATTATAGAAAAGACCAATGAATATGAATTGCCATTATGTTTTAGATTTGTAGATTATGAAAAGGCATTTGATTCTGTAAGTGTTTTTCAGTGATTAAAGCATTGGATCATAAAGATACAGACAGAGGATATTGTCATATTACGAAGAATATGTGACAATTAGATTATATAATGATACTAGGAAGGTTAACATTGAGAAGAGTGACTCCATATCTCCAAAACTTTACAGTAGTGATGCAAGATTTATTTTGTGGATTAAAATGGGAAGCTAAAGGAATAAAAGTAAGTTGAGATTATTTAAGTCATTTAGATTTTGTAGATGATATAGTTATTTTTGCAAATAATGCTTCAGAGCTTCAGGAAAATTGCAAAAGTTATCAGATGAAAGTAAGAAAGTAGGACTAAAGATAAATGTTAAATAGACTGGAGTAATGTTCAACGGATTTTCTCAAAAGATGAAAATAAAGATTGATTATGATGAGTTACAAGAAATTAACAACTACAAATACCTTGGTCAATATATTACTACAGATAGAAAATAATGAATGAAATTAATCATAGAATTAACTTAATATTAAAAAGAAATATGTTTATGTGTTTGAAAAGGAAGGTTTTTAATAAATGTGTTTTATCAGTTCTAACTTATGGATCTGAGACTTGGACATTTAATAAAAGAGCTATACAAAGACTTCAGATCACTCAAAGAAGTATGGAGAGATGCATGTTAGTCATAACAAGAAGAGATTGAAAATGCAATAACGTTGGTAAGAGAACAAATTGGTGTTACTGACATTGTTGGAATAATTAAAAGACAAGTAGATTGGGCTGGATATATTGCTAGAAGAAATGATAATATTTGGATGATTGAAATATTAAATTGGATTCCAAGAGACTGTCAAAGACCCAGAAAGAGACCACATGTGAGATGGATGGATGAAATAAAGTGTGCAGAGATGATGTGGAGAAGAGAGGCTAGAGATCGGAGATGGATTGAACTTGGAGAGACCTTCATCCTGCAGTGGATTGATAATGGTTAATGGTAATGATGATGATCTTTATCAAAGAAATGGAATGTGTAAGTTAAATATTTACATAATTGTTAGCATATTTAAATATCTATCTATTATATGAACAATATGCAATATCCTGTTGTCATTATTAGAGCTATGAATCTGATTATAAACACTGAGAGCATGCTTAGCAAGTTAAATATTTTATAAATTTATAATCTTTTGTTGTTAAATGCGCAAAACACTTTAAATATAGAATTACATTTAAATAAGAAAAAAAGTAGAATCATCAAATTAAATAATGATTTATATAATTTATTTTATTATACCCTGTCAGTTGCTTTTTTGCCTAATATTTTTCCAACAAACTTTCTTATCCATTCTTTTTATGTTTAATGCGAAACTAGAGAGACAAAAATTATAAAGAAAAACAATAGTCATAGTTGATATTCCTAATCTTCAGAAACATTTCAATGCATTTAAATTAGAATTTGCAAATCGTTTTAAAATAGGAACAGATTTTGAACATGATTCAGATTTGAATGAAATCAATATGAAGATAACTGATATATTTTTAAAAACTGTAACAAAGATAGCTGGTACAATAAAAACAGCAATTGACCAGTAAATTTCTAGAGTCAAGATAGTATATAAAAATGATGTATTAAGAAAGATTGAATATCTCAAATTTTATAAAATGCTGTGAAAAAGAGTTCATAATGATATAAGAAAGTATAATTGTGAACTAGCAAGGTGAGCAGTGGAAGAGAACAATCCCAAGAGTGTAAAACAATATCTTTATTATAATGATCGAAATGAAAGTGAAGATTGAATCTAATCGCCAACTACGATATCTGCTGTACAAGGCGCCATCTAGGCATTTAAACCTAGAAAAATTTATAGAGTAGGCAGATACGCGCTGTTAAGATTCCACTTTATTTAAATATTCAGATCGTTAGCCCAAGTCACTAGCTCAGTGGAGTAGCAGAGATAATAAAATATAAATTTTATATCTTAAATATAAAAGAATAAAAGCCACTGCCAGAAATTAACACATAAAAATATTTATTTACGCACATATAAAATAACATTTAAATTTTGAGGAATAAATTCAACATTTTAGATTTTTCTATTAATCTTTAGTTTTACATTTAAGTAAATTACAACCATGAGTTTAATATTTATTTAGTGAGTCGAGGATGAATAGACTACACAGATCTGCATTTGAAAAGAAAATATTCTTCCCTGATTTAACCTTAGGCAACAAATTTCGCAATCAAACCGGCGCCAATCCATCTGATACATTTATGTATTCAATGTAGCATGAAAATACGACAACACAAAATACTATACTGTCAGGAATGTACATCTGATCAGTAAGTAGAATTAGAGAAGACATTGACTCTCCACCAACAGGAATGTTACATCTGTTGGCGAGTAGAACAATAAACATAAAACTCCATAGGAATGGACTGCGGTCCTTTGCCGTCTTACAAACCCATCCATAGGCAAACAGAAGGTGTGTGGCATATATATATAATCCTGCCCATAGCGGATCTCATACTACATCTACAATTACACAAATATATCCAATCCATTGAACCAATTCAACTACGAAATGAATAACCTAAGATTACCCTCCCTTAATATAACTTTACAAAACTATATAGCCATTCACGCCCGACTTAAATTTAACATTTAAATATGTTCGCACAGATTATTTTTATAAATTTGTTTTTAAAATGTTGAGTATAGATCGGCTGCACAGATTCCACGGTCAAAAACATCCAAATTAAACACAATCGATCAAAATACAAAATCATCGATAACGTCAATTGCAAAAGGGAATACACAAGGCCCCATGGCATTCATCGTAAGATGCCCGCATTAACATCGTTGACCTATATATTCTAATCAAATGTGAAAACTTCAACATAATCAACCGCTAACGAATCTATGCAACGTCTATACCCAACCTAAATTTCATCATTTAAAATTTAAACAATAAATAATTTATACAATAAGAAAAAAAAAATGGAAATGATTTTTATCAATCGGAAAACATATAAAATTAAACATTATTAATTTGATTTTAAACTTAAAAAAGTCAGATGGAAGTTCATAAGCTTGAACGAAAGTTCTTAATTATTTTTAAATTTAGAGTTCATGTCAATATAGCTTACGGTAGAAGAGTCCAGGTTTCTGCTTTTAATTCCCGCGACGCCTCCATTGGAAGATAATGTTCTGGAGATGGCAATAGCTGGTTCAAGGTATCACAGTCTTTTCATTTTTTTTTTTTTAAATAGAGAGTGTGGTATGTGCGTCCTACCACATCTCTCAAACACAAAACGCTGGAACTTCCACAAAAAACTGTATTTCCCTTTTTATATTATCCACACGGATTCAATCAACAAAACGTCACTAATCCATCACTTTCGTTAGGGTCTGAGCCAAGGCTTAGTGCTTCCATTGGTCAAGCTAATTTCTCTTTATTTTCTTATCTATCTTTCATCAGATCATTTTAATTATACAAGAGCCCAAGGCTAGCTTGCTTTTCAAACAATTTATAAACAATCATTTCCATTTACAGATTACAAGAGTTAATTAATACCTGTTTTTATTTTTAAATCTTGTACTTTTTTTTATAAAAAAGTACGTTCAAATACTTATTTATTTGTTTTTTTTAAAAAAAATATTTTTAAAGTTTGGCATCTGTGCGAATGTATATACGTTTAACAAAACATTTTAATTTTAGCGTTTAGTTTTTTACTTTTATTTGCGAACTTTTAAGTTTTTATTTTAAATTAATGTAACGACATATTTATATATCGTTACATTATATTGGTAGGAAACTTATTTTTGAAATAAGAAGAAAAATAGAATTTGTACTAAAAAAAGATGACATCATGAAACATAGAGAATTCTTCTCTAAAGAATTATATAGCAATAAAGAACAAAAAAACAAAACAAATTATCTCCTACAATTGTTACATCTTCTGAATTGTTCAAATAAAGAAGTGAGACATGCAATTAAATCTATGAAGAAGGGAAAAACTCCAGATAATAATGGAATTACAATTGATATCTTAAAAGAAGCACGTAAAGAAATAAAAAAAATTGTTGGTTAAATTATATTGCTAATGTCTAAATGATAAGGGTGAATGCAGTAGTAATATTAATACTTAAAAAAAGGCAATAAAGAAGACATTAAAAATTAGACCTATTAGTTTTTATTAGTTGTATACAAGTTATTTATCAAGGTAATTACAGTTTGTCAACACTGAACTTTGGAATTTAACTAATCCTAAACCCAACCCAGTGCATTTGATTCTATTATCATTTATACAGTGATTAAAGCATTGGATCATGATATAGATCTTGTTATGTTCTGAGGAATATTTATCAAAATTCAACAGCAGGGATTAGATTGCATAATGAGATTAAGAAGATTAACATTGATAAGGGTATGTGACAAAGTAATTTCATATCCAAAAATTTTTATAATAGTTTTACAAGAAATATTTTGTAAATTAAAATAGCAAAGTAAGTGAGTAAAGTAAATGGAGATTATTTAATTCATCCAAGTTTTATAGATAATGTACTTGTTTTTGCAAGTAATGCTTCAAATCTTCAGGGAATGTTGCAAGAGTTATCAGATAAATATAAGGAAGTAGGACTAAAGATAAATGTAAAATGACTAAAGTAATATTTAATGGATTTTAAAAACAAGCGCTAATCAAGATGATCCTGTTCAAGACAGTCTATGATGATGCTAAAAATAAAAGTAATTACTGTCAGAGAGATGGGAAGATTTTCTGTATTTTCTGTAAGTTCTTATTGTTTTCTAAAATATACTTCAATTATTTTCTATATTCAAAAGTTTATTTTTCTTTAGAAAAAGTTCAATTACGAATGTATGTAAATAGTTTTTTTTATCAGATACTGTAAATTTGTAGCATTAATTACTAAAAGGAATTTTTTAATTATTAAAGTACTAAAATACTGTATAATTTTGAATACCCATTTCTTTCTACAGTATATAGCACTAATTATATATGAAAGTATGTGCATAGATAATGATCTAAAGTCCAAAGCAATTACATAATGACAAAATGTTTATAACTCGAGTTTTCGTAACAAGGGGACTGCCTGTATATTACCTTCTTATGTGCATCACTGAAAAATTTCTGAACTGATGTTAACATATTTGAAATTAGATTCACCAAACAATAAACAAATTCAGATCCTATCCTGGAGTTTTGATTGTCATCGATATTTTTCTAAGACATATATAAAATTTGAAGGGAATCCATTTGATAGAAATATTATTAATTTGTGGTTTCAAAATTTTATCTAAATAAATAAACAAAGTTTCCAATTTAAATAAAAACATTTAAAAATCACAATTCCTTACTTACATAATACTTTATAAGAGCAAATTCTAATTATTTTACACTCCTACTGCATTTATTGTGACCCTGAGTAATCAACAATTATTAGATGATAGAACCTATTAAATGATAAAAAGACGTTATGTGATAAAATATTCATTGAAAACTGAAAATAATAATGTTGTTACTCCAAGTATTTAGAGGAACAGTAATAAATTACCAGAATCTTTTACCATAGTTATGGTTTATAATAGGATTTAGAAAATGTAAGAGATGCCATTAATACAAAAATTTTGTTTTCTTCTATCAATCACTCAGATTCAGTGGTTTCTTAAATATTAATAATTTTTATGTAATGTTTTTTTCTTCAATGCAATCTATAATCATATCTTTTTTTTTTTTGCATTTCAGGAATGATAGAGAGAACTTTTTAAAAGACTTGGCTCGAGACAATGCTCAACTCTTATTTAATGCTATTTGGCAGGTTTGTAATCGTTTTATATTTAGTTATCAATTTATTGCGTTAGAAACTGCACCAATGTTTTATGACATTAGTTGATGGTAATTTTGATGATTATCTTTTCTAGCTTTGAGCAAAGATCATGTTAATAATTAGAGAAAAAGTAGTGGATATTGATCTGTTAAGAATAGAAGGAATCTTTCTTTAACTCGTGAGAATAAATAATGAAATGTAGAGCAACGATTGTTAATGAGTTATAAGATATTTTTACATTACCTTCATTCTGATGTAGATTGAAGCAAATTCCACCTGAAACTATTTTATAATTATTTATAATCTTACCATTGTTTGGGCTCCTATCATAATCACGGAGAATGACAAAACGTTGACTCAAATCTTATTTGCACTGTTTGGAATAGCAGTCCAATCATAATAAGAAAAATGAAATTAAGAGCGATCTTAATGCCAATTCTGTAGTCCACAAGGTGCTGTTAGAAGTGTAATGGAACTTGCCAAAAAGTATTCTTATGGCTGTTTTACTACAGAAATATAAAGTCATTATGATATAACTCTTTAGTTTATATAGAAGTGCTTTTTTGATGGCAAATTAGGATTGTTAAATATTAAAGTTTTAAGCTCAATGCTAAAAGTATATCACTGTTAGTTATAGTATGTAAGATTACTGCCTAAGGGCAGGCTGACATAACTACACAATAGAACAATGGTCTTCAACCTTTTCACACCTGTGGACCGGCAAAAATAAGCATAAGAAAAATTTTATGGACCCACAGAAGTCTACAGATAAATTTTCTTAAAAATTTAAACTGCTTAGCCTTAGATGAGCATAATTGTTATAACTGACCAAAACAGCATACTAGTTACTGTGTATTGTAATGGTGTTGCTTATATTCACATGCTGAATACTCTTTCTCGAGTGGCGCAGTCATACTGCTATAGAAAACAGTACATTCTCATTAATGTGCCTGCATTGCTACATTTATTACTTCATTGTTAAAACATGCAAGAATAAAATGTTATTCATCTGAATGTTGGGAAATATCACAGATAGTGTAATTACATGACAATGATTATGATAAATGTAATATCTGTATTCAATGTTAAATATACAAAATGAAGTTATATATATATGGAGTTTGTATAATAAAAAACTTTTTTTTTTAATTTTGAATTTTTTTAGAAAAATAATAAAAAATTTAATTTGAACGCCCCCCCCCCCATAAACATCTGTAATAATTAAAAAAACAAATTAATTTATGTATGCTTGATTAGATTTTGTTTTCGTTCTGTTTCTTTTTTTTTTTAATTGGGTAAAAATGAGATTAAAATAACACCAGATTGCATTAGTTGTTTACTCTTGAAGTCACCTGAGGACTATCTGTAAAGCCATTGGGAAAATTGAACTGAAAAGTTTTTTTCGTAAAGTGTCACATAGAAATAAAACAATCATTATAAAGATATTTTGCTAAAAAAAAGGATAATAGATTTACGTTCTCGATGAAGGGAAATCATCATCAATGATCTGTAGAATTAAAATATTTTCAGGTAGTGAATGGTCTTTTACACTTTACAGCTAAAGATTAAAATTATGATTCCTTAAGATCTGGCAATGACTATGATAATTACTAAAAATTATAAAGAAAGTGTTGAAATGAACAGTCAAATATATCTGTAAATCATATGGATAGCCAGCATATGATTGATTACAATTTATGTGACCCCCTCCAGTAATGTGATCGATAAGTTCTGTTATATATTGGTTCAATTACATATTGAGTGACTCCTTCCATTCAGGTGGGCGGTTGTGGTCTTGTCGCTACATATATAATTCATTTGAATTCCAATTAAAAAAGAAACAATCAGATTTTAAGGCTTAAAAACAATAATTATGGCAAAAATTTTCTCATATTAAACTGCATTTAAAAAATTCTACAGCTTTATCAAACATAGAAATAAAAACTATTGTAAGTAATATTTTATTTACAAAAAAATCTAAATGCTAAAATTTTTTACCTACCTAATGTGACATTGCTGTTGTTTCTTTGTTACTAAATTTGATATGCGTGGCTGTAGCATTGTTTCAGAAAGACGAAGTGCTGCTTTAACATCCATTCTATTTCTTTGTTTATTTTTTATTATTGACATTGCTGAAAATGTTTTCTCGCATAAATACGAGGTTGAAAAAATCACTAATAATTTGAAAGCTTTGTAACTAAAAGTTGGATATTCTTTTTCAAGTGATAGCCAAAATTGAGACAACGATTGCATTTTATGTCTGGACACCAGAGTAAGATCAGATGACAATTCGATCAGATTTTCTTTTTCATGAGATTCAAGTGCACAAGAGTTTATATCTTCCAAAAAAGGATTATTAATCCAGAGGTTACCTTTACAAGGTTCCTCACTTTCAGGAAAATAATTATCAATGTTTTCAGCTATCCCTCTTAAATGCTGAAATTTGATTGATTTTATCTTTGTTTAAGATGCTATTATACTGTTTTAAAATTACTATTTATAATATTTATCTTCAGTTTCTTTCTTAATATTTCTACAGCATTTCACCGGTAAGAAAAAATAATCATGGATAAAAGAAACTGAGGACAAAAATTGTAAGTTTTAAACAGCAATAATAATAGCACTTGTTTTTGCTAATGATTAAATACTTTAAAATAAAAATCCAGAAACAGGAATACATCAAGGATACCCACTCTTTATTCCAGATGGTTTAATAGTGTAGGTACATCACATTTGTCCTCCAATGCATGTATACATATGTATAAAAAAAAAAAATTATATAAAATAGAATTCTTTATATATTAGTAGAATAAATTTATTTTAGTAAATTAAATAATAAAAATTCTTATGAACTAAATCATATTTTTTTTTTTAAAGTGAAAAAATGACACAGGAAACTATTGATTTAATTAACTAAATAGATAATATATATATATATTGTGACCCTCTGAGTGGGCACAAGGAGTTGAGATACTTTGTATCTGTAGTGAATAGTTGCATTTTGATAAAAAAAAATGAAATAGCCCTAAATTTTTAAAAAAATTTTTTCTATTAAGTGTCTCAAACCTTATATGTGAGTCACTTATGTATTTTGATTAGCAGTTTTACAAGTATTTATTATTATTCTCATATTTAATGCAAGAAAGAGGGGTTATTTATTATAGGAATTAGTATATTTTGTCAGGAGGATGCAAAGTTATTTTATGTTAGTGTTTAGTATTGGTTTGAATGGTTTCCTAATCCCTTATTCATTGATACCTATCCTTTTATCAACATTAATGGCCATCCCAATTATATTTAGTCAAGATAGTTTAATATTTAGATTGCAGTACATGTGCATGCATGTATGACTCTGTATCATTTTTATTTCATTTTCATCTTTTAATAGCATTAAGCAATAGTACATTTAACATGAAGACATCTAAATTACAGTAATTATCGTTAATAATTTTACAAATATATTTTTTTTAATTTTTTTTTTTTTTATAATTAATGGATATTTGGATCAATGGATTATTTTACAAATTAAATAAATTATTAATCATTTTTGTTTAACAGTTAATTAATATTCATTTATTTCAAGTTTGTAAAAAGTTATTTTTTTTTTTTTTATTTTGTCTTGATTTAATTGTGAAAGTTAAAATGATTTTTTTTTTTGTTGGAGAAAATTTCTTGCATATCAAATTAGCTTCCGGTACAAAAGGTGGAGTAACCTTTTGAGTGCAGTTGACCTTTGATGGGGGAGAGATGTCAATTTAACAAATAGTATTCATTAAAAATTGCTCATTATTGATGTAATTGCAGCCAGTATATTATTCTTCTCTGCTGTAACAAGTAGATTTATTTCTTCCAGGCATCAAATTAATTTAAAAAAACTTTAAAGTAAACTTCAGGAAAGGTCTTCAATTAGCATGCTGGGCTAAAAATATAAGAAGTTACATTGGTTTTCATTTCTTTACCTTATTTAAATGTTTGAATTAATCATTTTTTGCTTATTACTATTTTTAACATGTATATCTATAATATTAAGCTTGCGTTACTTTATTTATTTATCATTAAGAAGGAAGATAGAATGCATGAACTTTATAATCATATAACTAATCTACTTGTATCTTATTATATCATTTGGAAATGTGTGCAGAACATTTTTACAGAATTTATTTTAAATTTTCATTATATCTTATATCATACTTCTACAAAAGTTAAATTAAAATTAAAGGATATGTGTATTTTAAAATAACATTCTATACTTCAATTCATTATGGAAAAATGACTTTATTTATTTATTTGGTATTCCTAAAATAATATGTGCTTTTATGAAAATAAAATAAAATATGAATTATCCGGAATAACTAAAGGATACTACTTATTAAATATGTACTTAAATCGGATGGAAGGATGGGAATGCGGTATATTTCTGTTCTCTTCGATATGGATGCATTATAGAATAAATTATTATTAATTGTGGAATTGTCAACGTAAAAAGACATATTAATTTGCAATGTTTAAAAATAACTATGTATGCTAGCTTATAAATATTGGAAAAATAAATGTTATTCAAGAAGTCTATAAAGGATAATTGCTAATTTAAAAACTACTACTGAATGAGTTAAATAATTGATACCAATGTAGCTGAAAATGTCTTTCATATTTCCGTCATGATAAAGATTGATTACTTATGTGTGATGTAATAAGCTCAAGTAGTTGCACTACGAACATTGGTGATATTAGATCAGATTTAAGTTATGATTATTTCTTTTTGTTATCCTACAGAAATTCATTTTATGTTTCTTATTCTTAATAAACATGAATTCAGTTTGGAATCTACCCCTGTATCGTTTAATGAACTCGGAAAAAAAAGATTTTGCAAGTGAATTTTTTATTTTAAATCAAAGAACAAAATGACTTTTGTTTTCTTTATTTTTTTTTTATATATTACTTGTCATCATCACTGTATATAATAGATAGATAGACATATTTATTATTATGTTTTATGTATAATTTTGTGCTATTATGAACTTCTAGATCGTCTCGGGATTGCGTATTCACAAATTGTGGATACGCTGGTACAAATTGATTTTATTCAAATATGTTTTATGTTTCTTTTAAGAAGGGTAAAAAAAAGAAATGTATTTCTTTTTTCTCTTTTATTATATTGTTAAAGAGAGGTGTATATTATTTTGTATATTTTCTTATCTCAAAGTGAGAGTTCTGGCTTCTAAATCAACGAACATATAATAGAAATAGTCGGATAGAGATGGTAAAGAAATATCGTTCGTAATATTTATGATTATTAAATTTTAAAAATAGCTTAAAGTTTATTCTGAATTAAAAGTTATATTTTAATGTATTATTTAATTACCGTGTTGCTTGCATAGTATATAACTTAGAATTATTTTTTTATATATTCTTATTTACGAGTGTGTGTGTCTATTCTGTGCTATTATTACATTTACTTAATAAAAGTTCAATTTATAGATATTTTTACGTATAAATTTCGGATGTTGTCGTATTCTAAAGAACTGAAAGGATTTGTAGGTTATCTGTATGTATTTATCTGCCAGCATGTATATATAATGTTAGACATGTAGAAGAGCTTTGGGAATGGAAATTACTCTGGATGCGTTCTATGTTTGTAGGGATAAGAGATTTTGCTTATATAGTGTATTTTAATAATTTTCCATGAGTAGAGCCTATTTTATATTGTATGCGTATTATGAAGTGATAGTTTTGAAGTTAAGTGATGTTTTCTTATGGTCCTGGTGAATGAGGAAAAAGTCCCACACCAATAGTATATTTCAGAATTAGATGAGTTATTGTTGAAGTGTTAAGTAAAGAGTTTATTTGCTCCTCATGTGGATTTCCCTTGGAACGTTTTTTTTTTGTTTGTATAATCGTGAAAATATAGCTCTGTGTTATTTAGTATGTGGCCAGATAAATAGTTAAATTAAATTCTTGATATAATATTAGTGTCTTATTTTGTTGGTTGGTTTACGACATTGTCCGAAATGAAGTAATTGTTTAATATTTCCTCAATGAATTGATAATGTGTAGAAAAGATTGTTTTCTATTATTGTTGCTTAAGATGTGACACACACGCGTAATATAAACAATATCGCGGATATAAAAGTATAATGTTATTGAAATTAAAACAGGAAATAAACGCTTTAAAATACATTATATTCATTTAACATAAAGTTATAAATCATCAATCATCAGAATGGATAAGATTTTATTGCTATGCGTGAAAAGTGTATGTAATTAAAAATGATTATTTAATTAGTTATAGAAAGTTGCTTTGTTGATGGCCAAATATGTTAATTTGATTTTTTTTCATTAATCGATAGTAAATCCTCTCAAAATATTTATTGTACCAATAATATGATATATTATTTAGTTAATGTTATGTTTAGATGAAACGCTTAAGCAAAGCAGGTATTCAAAGTCAGAATATTCAAGTTTTGTTTGTTAATTTTGCTTTCAAAAAGGTATGAATAATAAATAGTGTAATATAATAGGGATAATCCCAAACTGATGTCCAAAGATTTATTTGAGAATTAAATTATTAAGACAAGTAGTCTTAGTGTAAAATAATTATATTAAATTAAATTTTCAGTGTAATAAATGATTTGTTTATTTATGAAAAAAAACTGTGTCTTGAGTTATTCTTGTATACATTCGGGTACTAATTTCCACATCTCCACATTTCATACATCTATTATCAAATAAATATATTGTTTTATAGCTATGATATCAAATATGTCGGTATCTGATAGTATTGTTTCCTCAATCCAAACATTATAAGAGACATTGCCACTTGATAAACGTATAAGAAAGGTTGCCTAGTTAATGTATTGGTTAGATGATGATGTGAGATTAAAATATACCCTATTTCTGTCATTATCTAATTGCTAAACACAGTAAAACATTTAGTCAATTTATCTCATTACATTTTATTATAAGTTAGAATTATAAATTATAGGCCAATGTATTTTCTTTAATTCAACTGTGTTTTCTTTTTAAATTCCCTGAGATCTTATTGCATATTCCTTGATCGGCATTAAGGTAGCTGTTTAGGTGATGATATGCCAAGTCATAGAATTGTTTAGTGATATAATTATATCAAGCTGATATATGTTATACTTGGATGATGGAAGAAATTAAGTTGAAAGAATATTTTAATAGTCTTTACAAATAAACATTGTTATTCTTTATCATGCAGTTAATTAACAAAAGGATTTATATTTTATTTAATGTTTTATAATATTTCTTCTTTCATTTATTTATAATTATATATTTTATGAACTTCCTATAACCTCCCACTGAGCTGAGCTGAATGTAGACATAGGTAAAGAGTCTCAGTAATAATTTTATATCAGATATGTTATTATATTGTTCTATTCATTAGTAGAACTGGTGCCCTGGGAATTTACTCATATAATGTATATGAGCGGTGTTGTGAGCGTAGGTTATAATATATATGAAAAAGAAAAGTATTTAATTAATCTTAAATATTTACATTTTTGATCAGATTTGATTAATTAAAAATTACATAAATGATTAATAAATATCACAGTAATTAACAATATAATTAAGGCAGTAAATTAGTTGAATAATATAAAAATATAAACATATAAATAAGCCAAGAATTTATTGGCCAGATGGATGTCAGATTAAAATAAAAAACCTTTCAAAAATCAGTGTGGAAAAAGGATAAGATCTGTCTTGTTTAATTTTTTTCTGATATTACCGTGCTTCTTTTGGCCTTTTCTCCTAAAACAGAATTTAACCAGCTTATCAAGGTGAAATACCAGAAACTGAAGCATACTGATGAAGAATTGATATATTAGCCAACATAGAACTGTAATATTCCATAAAGATGAAACATATTTCTTATATAGATATTTTTCCAATGGCAGATTAAAATTTCCAGGTGCATGTCACATTCTGACCTTGCCACGATGTAGCTATTAATCCTAAACTGAATGTCTTAAGCCAAAGTGTGAAAGTAAGCCTGTCATTTTTTGGAAAGATATTTGCCATTATCTTTGAGACATTTGTCTGTCAAAGATTCATCTGCCAGAGGATAAAGAAAGTATATTTGTGTAAAGAAGAAACCAGAGAATAATATTGAATCTCTAATTAGCAGAGCAGTAAATAATTTAAAAATCAATCCAACTCTAAGCATGGATTATTGAACTCTTAAAAATAAATAACTTAAAAAGACACACAAATAGTGCTTATGTGAACTTAAAAAGATGTTATATATTTTACAAAAAGAAAATTATTTAGCATGGAAATTGAAAGTGGATTAAAACCCATCAAGAAATAATGATAATGGGAGCTGCATGAACTTATTCAGCTTGTCATAATTGTACGCAATATCTGTATAAAATCAATTTACCGAGAAACTGGATAAATGAATGATCCCCATCACCACATGCCTGAGCTCGAAGAAAGAATCTGAACAACATAAAAATATGATCATAAAATGCTAAATAATTGGTAAGACTTTATGAGTTCATTTTTTACTGTAGGTCTAAAATAAATCATTAACCTGCACAAACTCTTGGAAATAACTAAAATAATGTTTTGTTAGTATATTTTGTAATTAATATTTTTTTCCTTATGTATTTCATGAGCACACATCCATTAATATTTTCATAATATATTTTATAATTAATATTTTTTTTCTTTATATATCTTATATTTTTTGAATCTAATGTAGTTTTATTAATGTTCTTTTTGGTATTTAATTAATTTTTTTATTATCATGTTGGCAGTGAATTTTGTAGTTTGTAAATATCTCAGTATTCTGGAATAATCCAATTATATACTAATAAATTTGGTTTACTAACGCATCAAAAGTAGTTATTAGTCCTTTTTCCATAAAGTTCTCGAATCAGTCTGTATAATTGTTACTGTAGGCAGCTGTTAGTTTTTATTATTATTATTATTTTGATGAAAAATAATCGATGGTTCATGTTTGCTATATCAAATAAAGTAATTGTCCTTTGGTGCATTGCCATGTTTACCTGAGCCAGTTGTAGGGCAAGGGAGGGATTAAACATTATAGAAGCTAAGGAATGATTTACACAACCTATAGATATTTCTCATTATAGAGATGGAACTTTAATCTGCAATATGACAGATAGATTTTAAATAAATAATATCTATAGTGATAAGAGATAGAGTCTATCTATTTGAACCTGTTATCTGACCATCATAGTAGTTAGGAAATTCATTCTAAGTATATTCGATAATTATTCCTAACAGCCATTTATCTCCAGTAAATAAATTTATACAGATACTAAAGGGATAAAAACCAGTTCCTGTTACATTATATATATATGTGAAATTTTTTTTTAATAATACTTATGTACTGTATATGTATGTCAAAATTTTAATTTTAGTAAGCCACAAATTATTGCTATTAAATAATGTAATACTGAGAATATCTTATTCATAGAGCAACTGATTCTGAATATATTATTTCATAATTCATAAATCACATTCTTAAAGAATCATTTTTTAAACAAATGTCCACTTCTTTGTATACATGCCATTCTATCGGTCAGACAAAAGATAATCACTTTTCTCTGACTCCATATTGCTTGTTATGTGATAAGTAAATCAAGCATAATGATTTATTATATTATTATTTTCAGACTTAGTTGCTTCTTGAATAAGTTTATATTCTCAATATTACACTTTTAATCAGTATTTGTAAAAATTATTGCTAATGTAAAGTTTCATTCTTTAAGTGACAGTGTTTATTTATTTACCATATAAAACCCAAAAGTCAGATAAAAATGTCCATCTTTTGCATGACTAAATTGATATGAAAAGTGAATATTTTTGCAAGTCACTAAAAGTTATTCTTTAGACTTGTGAAATATTGTAATAATGCATTTGGATTGTTATTTCACAAATCAATATATATATATATATTGAACATGATTGAAATCCGATTAAGTTTTAATCTTCACTAAACTTAATTTTGAAAAAACGTTTAATGTTTACATTTTATTATTATTTAAAAAAGAATACGTGTATCAAAATACATTCAGTGTTATCAATTTATTTTAAAATAATTTTCTTATACCGCTTGTTTTTACTTTAAATCAATTAATTAAAAAAACAAGCAACCTAGCTAATTGCATTCCTGTGGCTTTTATTTTAAAGAGTGTAGTTGTTTTCATTTCAATAATTCCTGGGTAGAATTCTTAGATAGATTGAGCGGGAGATTAATATTTGCCCTGCCTAAGGCATAGAAATTGAACAACAAGGAAGGTGTTTTGCGGGAAATGGAGCAACGTATAAATAGCCCCGAAAATTTGGAGTGTCAGTTAATTCATTATTCATAATTAGACAAGCTGTTTCTAAAGTGAAAGTTTATATCAGCACGGACATTTAAATTCTTAAAGGACATCAGCTGTTATTAAATACTTTTGCTTGCAACAAGATGAAAAATTCTATACGTGTTGTCAAAACCCGAATGGCTTGCTAACTCAACAAAAGACGGATCCCTGACTTCCAAATTTGCTCCAGTAATGCCTTAAACACCTACAAGAAGCCGGAACCTCGTTACATCTACCTTGCCATGGTCGAAGAACCTGAAAATGAACTTAAGTAAAAGTGCGCATTCTACGTGAACATTGCTTTTACCGAAAGGTAACTATTTTCCTTTTATTCTTCCCAGGGTAAATTAATTCTCATTAAATCTCCGCTCAATCTAATCATAAATATGTATTCTTAAATAATAGTTATACTCATATTTAATCTTTATTGTGTTTTCTTATATTTTTGTAATGGGTTTTGGAATCTTAGTTTTAAGATTCCCAATTTGCTTTCAGTTTTGTTTATTGGAGAGTGACGAATGAGTTTTATATTTATATTTTTATGCTTACAACTTTTTATAAATGCTTTAGCAGTCGTGCATTTTAAATGCTTACCTGTAATTATTTAGTATTCAATAATTAATTTGTAAACACTGTGGTTGCGCTTTCGCAAACCTCCGAAAATCTTTTGGCTGGCGACTTTATCGTCTAATTTGCCGCAGGTGGATTTCGTTTCTAATATCTCTAAAAGCGGAAATTAGAATTGTGTTTTTCTTTGTAATTTTATAAGTCGTCAGCAGGAAGATAATATTTATCCCTTTTTAAATTACAGGTGCGCAATACTTTCGTTCTGCTAGAGTATTTAAACTTTTAATATTTCGTACTCATGTGCACTCTCCGATAAATTTCTGTTTGTATTTATTATGTGTGCTTTAAATTTATCAGAGCGTGTACTCAGAATTTGTTTGTAAGTTTATTTTCTTTAAATGCTGGGGCAGACGTAACTGTTTTTCTAATTATTTACTTGTCCCTTATTGAGACCTTTAATTATTAATTTTAAAGTAATTTTCGCCAATCGTTTGGCTGGGATTCACCAATTTTGTTTTACTCCGTTTCAATCATATTTTTCAGTTCTTGAGGTGGATCAATCACCATTATTTTAAACGTAGTAATAGGTGCAGCTCATACCGATATAAGGACATTCGGGGTCTGACCAAATTTTGGATCTCGAAAAGCTCATCGGCGCTGGTGGCTTTGATCTATTTCAAGGACGTATTGTTTAAGTATCTGAGGGTGAGAACCAATGTTTGAGTGAATCCTCTGCTGAATGAAATTTGCTTTCTCCCTTTTAAATTTGTCTATTAGAGAATTAGTAAATCTGCCAGAGCATTGCATTTAGTCTTTCTGGTACACGCCTGAGCTAATCATATTTGTTAACTTATAAACTTTTCTTATAAGTTAATTTTCTCTTAATAAAATTTTATTAAATATGTTTAAACTTAATTTGGCTGACGTTTGTCTTTGTGCTTTTGTCTCAATTGTCTAAACAATTTAAGATCTCTTGTTTCTCCCTGAGTCTAGTCGGCGCAAACCATCATCATTATCTATTCTGTTCACAGTAAACAAATTTTCCAGACACGTAGTGGTCTGGTGGCGCCCTCTGTATCAGAATAGATTGATAGACGAAAGTAAAAGCTTTCGTCCGGCACATAATAAGAATTTTTAGCGCAACCAACGTAAGGCTTCGAGTTTTCAAACCCATGTGAGGTTTTGTTTAGACAATTGAGAAAGATTTCAGGTGTAAGAGGCAAGATTTAGTAGGTGGAGGTTCGGTTTTGTTAATTATTGCATGTATTTTGGAGCAGTTTGGTAGAATGGGGTTCGTCTTCCTTTTAATGAAATAATTTAGAAACTTAGCGTATTTTTAAAAAGTCTGTCGGAGTAATTTTATTAGAAGAGTTAAATATAGTTCGTCTTTCTTTTATATGAAATAATTTATAGAAAACAGTAAATAGCGTTTTATTTGCTTTTAGATTTTTTTTTAAGAAGTTAGTATTGTAAATTTAGTCTGGTGCGAAAATGGGAATAGTTGAAAAAGAAGAGTCAGAGGTCAGGTTGATGATGAAGATGATGATAGAAATGAAGGAAGAACTTAGTGAAATCAAGCAGGACCAGTGAGAAATGATTAGAGAAATGAGAGAGATGAGGAGTGAAATAACGGGAAGAGTAGAAGAAACTCAGGAAGTAGAAAAAGAGAGTCGAGAAGTAGAAAAGTAGACATTATAAAAGATATAGAAATTAAGGTAGCACAGGATAGTGTTAAGACAGAGAAGGTGGAAATAAAGTTAGAAATAAGCACAGATGGGTTACAAGTAGAAAGTGTGGCGGAAAATTTAGTAAATGTAAATAAAGCAATAGAAGAAAGTTATAAGGTAAAAACAGAAAAGCAGGTAGAAGAGTCTCCGCGTGAAACTAAAAATAAATTGGTTTCAATAACTGTTTGTGTTGAATATGAGTTTGAAAAGAAGAAAAGAATTAATAAAAAGATTAAGAAATATGATTTTAAGGTTGAAATAGAAGCCATATATAGAAGGATCTTAGGTCAAACAGTCAAAAAGTTCGTAGATGATAAATTCTTTCCGTATACTAATGCTGATAGTATGAGTAGTAAAAGGGGACACTTAGTAGAAAGGTGTTTTGCTGGGCAAAACAGTTTTCCGTTATATGAGATAGAAAACAAAATAGAACGTGAAAAAGACAAGAGAAAATTTTATAAGCTAAGAAAAGGCAAGAGGGTGAAAGTAGTTCATTTCAGTAAGTTAGTAAAAGAACCGCTGGACAAAAGTAAAGGGTTCAGCTTTTAGTAATCGGACGGATTGTTTTTAATAAAAATAAAAAAGATTTTGTTAATGAATTATGAGAATGGAGAAAGGTTTTGATTAAAATGAAATATTGTCTTGTTTTTCATGAGTGCAAGGCAAATGTTCGGCCGAATTTCTAAGAATGTTTTTAAAATGTTTATAGTTTTAAAAAAAAAAAAAGTTACAGGAATGTTTTTTTTTTTTTTTTTTGATCACGTTTTGAGGCAGTTGAACATGATTGAAATCCGATTAAGTTTTAATCTTCACTAAACTTAATTTTGTTAAAACGTTTAATGTTTAAATTTTATTATTATTTAAAAAAGAATACGTGTATCAAAATACATTCAGTGTTATCGATTTATTTTAAAATAATTTTCTTATACCGCTTGTTTTTACTTTAAATCAATTAATTAAAAAAACAAGCAACCTAGCTAATTACATTCCTGTGGCTTTTATTTTAAAGAGTGGAGATTTGATTTTTATGTAGTTGTTTTCATTTCAATAATCCCTGGGTAGAATTCTTAGATAGATTGAGCGGTAGATTAATATTTGCCCTGCCTAAGGCATAGAAATTGAACAACAAGGAAGGTGTTTCGCAGGAAATGGAGCAACGTATAAATCGCCCCGAAAATTTGGAGTGTCAGTTAATTCATTATTCGTAACTAGACAAGCTGTTTCTAAAGTGAAAGTTTATATCAGCGCGGACATTTAAATTCTTAAAGGAAATTCGCTGTTATTTAAATCCTTTTGCTTGCAACAAGATGAAAAATTCTATACGTGTTACCACCACCCGAATGGCTTGCTAACTCAACAAAAGACGGATCCCTGACTTCCAAATTTGCTCCAGTAATGCCTTAAACACCTACAAGAAGCCGGAACCTCGTTACATCTACCTTGCCATGGTCGAAGAACCTGAAAATGAACTTAAGTAAAAGTGCGCACTCTACGTGAACATTGCTTTTACCGAAAGGTAACTATTTTCCTTTTATTCTTCCCAGGGTAAATTAATTCTCATTAAATCTCCACTCAATCTAATCATAAATATGTATTCTTAAATAATAGTTATACTCATATTTAACCTTTATTGTGTTTTCTTATATTTTTGTAATGGGTTTTGGAATCTTAGTTTTAAGATTCCCAATTTGCTTTCAGTTTTGTTTATTGGAGAGTGACGAATGAGTTTTATATTTATATTTTTATGCCTACAACTTTTTATAAATGCTTTAGCGGTCGTGCATTTTAAATGCTTACCTGTAATTATTTAGTATTCAATAATTAATTTGTAAACACTGTGTTTGCGCTTTCGCAAACCTCTGAAAATCTTTTGGCTGGCGACTTTATCGTCTAATTTGCCGCAGGTGGAGATTTCGTTTCTAATATCTCTAAAAGCGGAAATTAGAATTGTGTTTTTCTTTGTAATTTTATAAGTCGTCAGCAGGAAGATAAAATTTATCCTTTTTAAATTACAGGTGAGCAATACTTTCGTTCTGCTAGAGTATTTAAACTTTTAATATTTTCGTACTCATGTGCACTCTCCGATAAATTTCTGTTTGTATTTATTATGTGTGCTTTAAATTTATCAGAGCGTGTACTCAGAATTTGTTTGTAAGTTTATTTTCTTTAAATGCTGGGGCAGACGTAACTGTTTTTCTAATTATTTACTTGTCCCTTATTGAGACCTTTAATTATTAATCTTAAAGTAATTTTCGCCAATCATTTGGCTGGGATTCACCAATTTTAATTGTTTTACTCCGTTTCAATCATATTTTTCGGTTGTTCTTGAGGTGGATCAATCACCGTTATTTTAAACGTAGTAATAGGTGCAGCTCATACCGATATAAGGACATTCGGGGTCTGACCAAATTTTGGATCTCGAAAAGCTCATCGGCGCTGGTGGCTTTGATCTATTTCAAGGACGTATTGTTTAAGTATCTGAGGGTGAGAACCAATGTTTGAGTGAATCCTCTGCTGAATGAAATTTGCTTCCTCCCTTTTAAATTTGTTTATTAGAGAATCAGTAGATCTGCCAGAGCATTGCATTTAGTCTTTCTGGTACACGCCTGAGCTAATCATATTTGTTAACTTATAAACTTTTCTTATAAGTTAATTTTCTCTTAATAAAATTTTATTAAATATGTTTAAACTTAATTTGGCTGACGTTTGTCTTTGTGCTTTTGTCTCAATTGTCTAAACAATTTAAGATCTCTTGTTTCTCCCTGAGTCTAGTCGGCGCAAACCATCATCATCATCTATTCTGATCACAGTAAACAAATTTTCCAGACACGTAGTGGTCTGGTGGGGCTCTCTGTATCAGAATAGATTGATAGACGAAAGTAAAAGCTTTCGTCCGGCACAATATATATATATGCACATGATTTAGAAGACAGCAACTGTAGTATAGAAGAATAAATATATAAAAGTAAAGGGTTGATGAATAATCTCAGATATGCAGATCTTATAGATTGACGTTCATATTAGAAAGTATTATAAATAGTATAACAAAAATATTATTTTGTTAAATAAGCCAGAGTTAATTTTACAAAGTGATAGAAATATAGATATCATGTGAAGCTACAAATATATACATATTAAATATATATATATATGTTTGCTTCATCATTCACTGTGATTTAACTAAAGACCCCGAGTCCAACCACAGTGAAAGTAGGCTAAATTTAAATAGAAACTTTAAAACATATTCAGTAAGTTTTATGAAATAAAGTTAAAAGATTTTATTTTAGATAACAAAATAAAATTCCTAGAATCACAGAACTCATTAGAGAAAAAGATTAGTTAGATAGGAATAATTAATTAAAAACACTGTAATTAAAAATAAGATAGCAGAATGTGCCATTGGAATGTAAGATGGCCAACAGGTTAGGTATAAATTGAGAATTTGTCTATTGTTTTTTTTTTCTTTTTATCTGGCTCATCTCTACTGCTTGGACCAAAGCCACAAAGGTATTTTTATTGGAGAAGAAATATTAACTTTTTGGATAGAGCTCTCTGCAACTAAGAAAGTATTGTATCCCCTTGCTGAATAAATTCTTAAGCTACCAACCTTCTATAGACAAGAAAAAAAAAACTTAAAATGGGTGCTATAGATAAAATGGTGGAGTAGACTTTTCTCTCTATCTCTCGATCGTTTTCCTATCTGCTGGAGCTTGAAAGATGTAACCCAAGAAATATAGAGTGCTAGAACAATTTTGCTGCTATAAATGGATAACCGAGGACAGAAATCACCCTCAGCCATCAGTATAAAGATGTACGCAGTTTTAAATGGTTACTGGTAACTAATTTTTACGTATATTGCCAGTTACATTACTTGAATTGTATACTACCTATATTTTTTTTTTTAAAGAAACACGATTTCTTTCTTATGGCTTGGCATAAACATATGTATATAGGAGGAACTGGAAGGGAGAAATAATCTAATTTCATTTATTTCTACTTGTTTGACCGCTCTAAATACGGGAATATTTCAGATTTATTAGAAAACTCTTTGAACAAAACTTCTCCTTCCAATTCCCTCCTGCCATGTTGGTTTCACTGATTTTTTAAAAAATATATATTAGTTAGAGAGAAAAAAATGCACAACACACAATTATTGTTTTTTATTAAAAAAAATTCAATGTTTCTTTTAATTTATATTTAGAAATATAAAAGAAAATGACATTCGAGTATATATATCAAAATGTTCAATTTTATGCACTTTATAAGAAAGATCCAATCCTGCCATATATATTTTTTATACTTTCTTAAAGTCAACCTGGGTTTTTTTACTAATATATATCTATTTGTCTAAAATGGATATAGCTGAAGCATTTTATAATTTTATTAAATGTAGGAGAGGGTACAGTACAGTTGTATATATATATAAATTAAAATCTTAAATCTTCATTAACTCTAAGGGTGAACTAGTTAAAGACTGATTAATTAATATAACGATCTTTCTTATATTTTAATGTTAGTTAAAAGGTGTAAAGTAATAATTATTTTTAAGTGTGGATTCTCTCAGTCTCAGAAAATTTTGAAGTCATATTATTTCATATACATATATTTTACCTAAGATTTTTAAAGTTTGATGGTCGGTTGACTGCATTTTCTCTTATATTGTGCTACTCGGTGATTTGTGAGAAGATCTCGGCACATCTTCATAGCTCCCATCATCATTGATTAATAGGCTAACACCGTTCCAAGATGGCCATTAATGATAAAGTAAGATCTTGACCTTTTTTTTTCCAATATTACTACTGGACACAAGCACTTATACTCCGCCCCTGAGCTCGGGTCACGCTGAGGTGAATGAGCTCCATTTCTCTAACTCTAGTGTTAGACCCAGACTTCAAGTTAGCCATATATAAAACCTTTGTGCCTCTGAGACTTGCTTCTAAACTCACACAGTTAAATCACCAAGGACCACAGTAATGTTTAATTTCATTATAGATAAAACCTTAACTTTGTAATATGCTCAAAATATTGCTGAATAAGTCTGAAAAATGTCCACTGGGGGGATTTTTCTTTATTTTGTTGTTTAAAATAAATGCAGGCTATATTTGAACATGGCCTTAATCTATTTAACTAGTTTTAATCAATTATCCATTTTTGTAATTTCACTCTAGAGTTATGTTTTTCTGTCTCTCTCTCCTTTAAAGTAAAACACCCAGTTATTGGTTAAGTATGGTATTGCTATTGTTTAATTATATTAATTGGATCTTACTAATGCATTTCAATACATATCCGTGTTTGAAGATGCAAGAAAATAACTTGCAACATTTTTTGTTAATTATTTCTTCAATTTGTCATTTCTTTTAATTGAACAATAAACTTTCATTCACTAATCTCATCACTATCTTGTTTGGGTCATTATGTAATCTAAATCTGATTTTTTATTTCCTTTTGGGATCTTATCTCTCCCTGACCACCGGGCACACCCCAAGAATAAATTCTAGTAAGGTTTGGGGAGTAAGTCGCCTAGTAGCAATTTAGAGGAGTAGTTGAGGTTCGAACCCCCTCTATCTGCATATCTTGGTTAGTTTAAAGCAGTTCTACTTTTCATACTGTTACACATGGTTGTTAATTATAAAGGAAGGGAGAAAAATAGTAATGAAATAAAAGCTGAATCCAAGAGGCAAGGTTTACTTTTAGTAATTAGTCTTTATTTGAATGAACTCAAAAAACTAAAAAAGTAATAATATCCCCATTTAAAAGACAGTTATTGTTTGTTGTAGATATAAATCAGTGAACCAAAAAATAAGAATTCCTTAAATTGGTTTAGAAAAGGGGTGACAATTAATTATCTTCATCTATCATAGGTTAGATAAAGATTTGAAAGAAAATGATTAAAAATAGATCCTTGATTAGCTAAAATGTCTGATTTTAAATAAAATGTGAGACCAGATTAGACACAAGTAATCTAAATATGAAAACAGTACACAGTAGAAGAATGAATTTGATATGAGACTTAGCAAGAATTTTATCATAAGTTTTTTCTTTCTGTTTAATTTTTTTTCTTCCCGTTTACTTTTTAATATATTGACATTGTTTTTAAAAATACAACTGAGATTTAATGCATTGAATTATTATCATTGTGTTTCGACTATGCAGCAGTCCTTTTTAAGGCTTTCTTCATATTTTGTCTTGTAAGCAATTGAAATGTAATAAAAATTAGATTTGATAAAGTGTTAAATTTGTTATATATTGTATTTTTAGAGGTTATGTAAATTATAAGAGAAATAATTTTTGATTCTAAATAGAAAATTCAGTTTTTTTGGAAAACAATTTTAGCAGAGAGGAAATAGGATTGTGCTGAGGACATGTATTAGAGAAGATACTGTTTTCTTATTTCATGTTTAATTGAGTGTTAAAGATTATTGGTCTAGTATAGTTGGTTTTTCGCTCTATTATCAAGCCATGTCTTCTTTGTCTTTCCTATTTCTACATGAACTATGTAAATGCAAATGTTGTAATAGATTTTGAGTTTCCCTTCATGAATGTTTCAAGTATTTTTTCTTATTGTTTACCTGTTTTTTGTTTTTTTCTTTCTTAACTTTTCAGTCCAATTTATTTTCTGGTTCTTTTTTCCCCACCATTTATATCTCTATTGCATCTACATTTTTATGTTCTTTTTCTTAAGATCCATGTCTCACATCTATATAAAGCAAGACTTGGTGTCAGTTTGATATGGGATCTGCTATAGTTGCTTTCTACATTAGGTATTGAGTTTTGCAAGTGAAAGAAAAACCAATAAAAATTAAATTATGATATTCATTAAAATTATTTATTTACAAAAGAATTATAAATTTAAGATATACATTTTTTATATCACTCAAATTTCCATTGTAGCATTTTCCAAGAAAAAGGTTAATCAATAAAAAATTAAATTACAATACATGGTGAATGTATTACATATTTTCTTTTTTTAAACTTTTTTCTGTCTGACCACTATTTTTATTTTTTCCCAAGTGGATGATCTGTTATTCTGGACACTCGCTCTCCTCTAATCATTACTTTGTGCTCTGTTCATATTTTTCAATTCTTTGATATTTGTTTTTTTTCACATTCTCATGATCCAAGATTTTGTAGAGGTTAGAATTCTTTATTGCATGCTATTGCTTTGGAAAGCTGTTTTGATATTATATTGATTATATATATTTTTTAATTTATCTACTATTCTTGGTATGTATTAATGCAGAACTTATATTTGTTTTTTTTATGTTTCTTTTTTTGTTATCTGTTTAAAGTTTTCTTAATGTCATCTTTTGGATAATCATCCATGTAGATCTTTCTTTAGCCAAATCACTGGCTTCTGATACAAACTTCTCTTGCTCTGTTCCATAGTGCAATATAACCTCATTTTTTGTGTTTCTGACATGATTGGATATGTTAATAATATGTGTGTGAGAGGAGGGGGGGAGGCTGTAAACTAATTTTGATTTTAATAATAGAGTGTTTTGTCACAAGAAGATCTAAAAATAGCAATTTTCATTCTTGGTTTAATTCTGTTGTGAATTTAATTGGAGATATGTTACTAATGTGTGTCCAGAATGTTTATAATAATGTTTCACTATATGACCCTATAACAAAAGTATCATTGATATAAATCATTGATATAGTAAAGTTCAGATATTAGGTGGAGATAGAATTTTTATATAGTAACCTTAACTTGCACTTTATTTTTTCAATGAAGTCATGCTAATGTAAATTTGAGTGATATTGGAAATGTATACTGAAGATAATTATTCTTTTGTAATTAGCTTTAGACAAATATCATTACTGTACTTTGTAATTTCATTTCTTTTTTGTTTATTTAAATTGCATACAAGTTTGTGCACTACAGAAAAACTAGAATTTATTCGAGAGATTGTTTTTAGATCGCGTACTGATAACTGAAAAATTTAATTAAAGAATTAACGTTAAGGCGATCGATAAATTCCAAGAAATATTTGCTGATTGCAAATATTTCTAGATAAGAGACCTTGCTTTATAGGGAGATGGTAATTAATTGTTGCACTTGTCAGAAAGCTATAAAAAGAGTACGTAATAAGTATGTGACAACATTCAAGTGCATCGCCAGTTGACTTTACAGTTCATTTCCGGTATAGGAGAGATCTAGTGTCAGTGCTTTGGTTAATGTCCAGCGCTCAGTGGAAATGTAGTTCACGGGAATAACTGAATAGGCCCACAGAGATTGGGAGACCGTAGCCTAAGGCCTGTCTGGATAGCAGCTAAATAAAGAGTTGAGCTTCCAGAAGTTTTCAAGTAGAGTTACTGATGGACTGTTGCAGAGACGGAAGCTGTAAGGAGCTTATAGTCAGTCGCAATGCTACACTACAATGTGTTCATGTGCAGCTAAACTGGACTGGGGCCAAGGTATGTGTAAACCTGGCCCATTGTCAACTATTTTGTAGCAGCCAGCCTGAAAGTACACTGTTGGAAATGAACATTAGTGAAACTGTTGAGATCGTGTTGTTGCAGACTATTCACTCTTCTGATTACTTAAAAATATTGTTGTGAGTCTTTTATTGTATATATTCATTTGCTGGCCGCCCAGTCATACCTGCGGACACAGCAAACCATTGGCGCAGTCACATTTTGAAGCTGTGAGTGGCAAATAGGTTTTGCATTACAACAAGCATAGCCATTTTCGGGCGAAACCGGGTGAAAATAGAAATCCCAGTTAGTAAAACGTTAATAACGGAAGTGAATGGCTAAAGTATTCTCTGCAACTCTACGTGATGTAACACTGGTGAATGTTTGGAAATAAAACGCTTGTGTGGTCATCATCGGAAGCTTAGTCCCACTACACTTGCGCAGTCACCATTGAAATGGTAACTCGCAAAGAAGTTCGGCAGCAGTTTTGAATCAAACATTTCTGAGCGAAATAACACGAAATATGCTTCATCCAAGTAGTAATAGAAAAACAAAGCACCAAGGTATCACAACAAGGGTTTTTCTGGAGTGGGGGAAGGTGTTGTATTTTGTAAAAATTGCATACAAGTTTGTGCACTCCAGAAAAACTAGAATTTATTCGAGAGATTGTTTTTAGATCGCATACTGATAACTGAAAAATTTAATTAAAGAATTAACATTAAGGCAATCGATAAATTCCAAGAAATATTTGCTGATTGCAAATATTTCTAGATAAGAGACCTTGCCTTATAGGGAGACGGTAATTAATTGTTGCAGTTGTCAGAAAGCTATAAAAAGAGTATGTAACAAGTATGTGATGACATTCAAGTGCATCTTCAGTTGATTTTACAGTTCAATTCCGGTATAGGAGAGATCTAGTGTCATTGCTTCGGTTAATGTCCAGCGCTCAGTGGAAATGTAGTTCATGGGCATAACTGAATAGGCCCACAGAGATTGGGAGACCATAGCCTAAGGAAACCGTCTGGATAGCCTAAATGAAGAGTTGAGTTTCCAGCGGGTGGACTGTTGCCAAGACGGAAGCTGTAAGGAGCTTATGGTCGGTCACAATGCTACACTACAGTGTGTTCGTATGCAGCTAAACTGGACTGGGGTCAAGGTATGCATGAACCTAGCCCATTGTGAACCGTTTTGTAGCAGCCAGTCTGAAAGTACATCGTTGGAAAGGAACATTAGTGAATCTGTTGAGATCGTGTTGTTGCAGATTATTCACTATTCTGATTACTTAAAAATATTGTATTTTATTGTATATATTCATTTGCTGGCTGCCCAGCCATTATTTTATTACTGTTTTGTAGTTATATTTTTACAAATAAATATGTTGATTGTGTTATGTGTTTAAATTTGTTATTGATCTAATTTTTTGCTTGCAAAATTTGCCACCTAGTGATAGAAAGCAACAGTAGTGGGTTGCATACTAAACTGGTATTATAATGTTTATATGTAGTCCTTTTTAAGTCTTATCTCAATAGTTTTTTGAATTTATTAAATACCCTGTGGTATTTCCAATAATTTGGTCTTAATTTCCTGCTTTGATGATTTATTTTTGGTCATCTGATTTTTTTCACATGCTCTAAAATAAAAACATATATTTTGTTGCATCTTTTGAGTAATATTTTCTGTGACTTCAATTCACTTAGGATGGATGAATAGAGGATATAGAAAAGTATCAGGTTATTGCCAAATAATAATTTGAATATTTGCAAAAGTAAAATGTTTTAAATCTTTTGACACAATTCATGAAGATAATTTGAGAATCTTCTTGATCTTAATAAAGACCTCACTAAAGTTGTATAAGAACTGTACTCTAACAGATTAAGACATACTAAATTTATATGTATAATGAAAACAGCAAAGTGTAGTAAAAGGGTCTTACATAGTCTGAGTGCTGATAGTAAGTCACTGCTTTTTCAGTTGCACTCAAGTCTCAAAATATAAAATCTACTATTAAGTTGTTATATCTTACAGAATTGCATATTTGTGTGGCTTTGATGACTTTTCAGGTTGATTTTATGAGTAAATATCAGATTGTGTATTCTAAGCAAAGATGTTTTGTTTTAGTCATCGTAAAAACAAAAACTAAAATCCAGTAGACTCCAATCATTTCTAGCAAAGAATAGTTCATTGAATGATCATTATAGGTGGTTGAGAGTTTCATGGTTTAATGATTAGAAGATCTGCCTGCTATGATAATGATTTAGAGTTCAAACTCTAATGAAACTTCTATTCCTAGCAAACTTAAGATGTTTTTTAAGATAATCCTATGTTAACCAGTTCTACTGGCCATTTAATTAATGGTCAGTAAATGGGTATCTATTTGTTTTAACCTAGAGGATAAAAAAGAAAAAAAAATGTTAAACTCTCATCATGATTGGCATTTTAAATATCTTTATTTTTTTTGTTTCTATAGGAATGCTGTAGAGATCTTGTTTTGTCTTGTAGTGAGTTATTGAAGATGGCTTCACATATCTATATTTGGGTGCTTGAACATGATATGTGTATACACATTAATTTATATCAATGTGCATGATTATGTATATATGTTTACACATTGATTATTTTATAGTGTGTATATGTTTGTTAATTGATTTTTACTGCCATGTGCTATTCAATTAGTGATAAAAATGGTGCATTAATAAAATTGTATATGACTGTTGTATTCCACTTGCCAATTGACTATTTTAATACCACGTGACCTTGAGCAACTAATGATAATTTATTACTACTATTATATTTGTAATCTATTGAAATGTGCAATTATATACGTAGTTTAATCATTCTCAGTGGCAGGTTGTTGAAATGGTAAATGAGAGACAACCACTCAATATAATACGTTGAGTGTGAATAGTTCTTTTATATGCTTTTGACATGTATGGGTTATATTTAAAAAGAATTTATTGTTAATTTTTTTTTTTTTTTATTGTTATTTTAGTTGCCAATTACACGTGAAGATGAAGTAATTGTGACTAAGGTAAGGGCAGTTAATGTTTCTTTATAAAAAGAGGGAAGTTATAATTTTATTAGGTTGGAGTCTATTTTGCATTTTATTATTTTTTGAACGAAGTAAATAATTTTTATGTTTTTTTCTTTTTTTAGTTACCAGCACCAACTACTAAACTTCCCCGGGAAAAGCGAGTATGTTTTTTTTCTTTGTGTTAAATTTATTTATATTTAATTTTTACTTTATTTTGCATCCTACGTGGTGTAGGGCAGCCGATTGTGGAGCTCATGGCCTATGAATCATGGCTCCACCCTGTCATTTTCAGTACTCAAACTTCATAAGATTATATGTATATACTTTATTTTGTAAATAGTAGTGCACAATAATAATTAATCGTGGCATAATGCAATATAAATTTTGCACCATCTTGAAATGGAAATTTTATAGATTGGAAAGTAATAGAGCAAAACATTTTCACAATGCTCAAACTCACAAAAATATAAATACCAAAAGCTATGACAACTATTTTCTTTTTTATACAGATGTTGCCTATGGTTTCAGAATATCATTAATATAAAAGGAAATGCTATATTCATAACATATGAAATTAGTTTTCTAAGAATAATAGATGTCTCCCGCCAGTTGAAATTACAATATAATAAAAGCAAAAGCCATATTTAAAAATTCAGAGAGAAAGCATAGGACAAATTAAAATTTAACAACAATTTATGTATTTGAAATAAACATTGATTGCTGAGACTGAATCTTTTCCAAAACAAAATTTTAATTTTGATAAGCTCAACTGAAAATTATCTCCCATTAAATTTCTAAGATAAAAAGAAAATGTTTTCTGTTTTGAAGCATTAAAAGATAGGACAATTTTTACTTGGTTGTGCACCATTTTTAGTTTATAAAGTGAAAATCTTAAAAAATATTATCTTATCTTCATTATTTAAAAAAAAACAAAAATCCATATTCAAAACTTGTTATAGTTTTGAAAATGTAATTACTAATATTGTGTTTTCCTTAAAATAAGACAATGTCTTATATTTATTTTCGCTCCAAAAGACACTAGGACTTAATTTCAGAGAATGTCTTATTTTTTTCATGTACAAAAATCTACATCTTTATTCACATATAAAAATGTTTATATTTACAGAAAGCTGTAAGATTCTTACCCCAAGAGTCCCCACAATTTCTGTCTTTTACTCAACAGAAGAGCTCTTTTTTTTGCACTCATCTTATCTGATTATCAGAATATTATTCCATTTAAATTTACCATTAAATCAAGGGTTAATTGAAGTCTTGTGAGTGGCAACAAAAATGATTCAAATTAAGATTAGTTTGTCCACACAAAAACAGTAAAAAAATGCAAGCATAAAATTTCCCAAAATGTTTCTTTATTTCACAGATTAAGTCATCCATTACAACATACAGTGTATTGAATGATTCATATATGACAATCACATCCATCTGTTATCAAGTATGCAAATTGTAAACACTTTCCAAATTACTTGCTTGGAGATTCTTTTTAAAAACTTTTCTTTAGGAGAAAGATTGCTAATTTAACTTAAGCTAAACTTTAATTATTAATATCATTTCTGTTATTTTAATAAAGTCTTTCAGGAGAAAAAAAAATGTTTTTAGAAATCAAACTAATTTTTTTATCCTGAATATTTAAAAGCTACTATGCTGAAACTCTAAAACTAAATCGAGCATTCTATTAAATAGAAATTAAAATATGTGCCTAAATCTATGTAAATGAAATTATAAATTGTCTGATGTGTAGCAGATAAATTGTTTATACAGGTAGAATTCTGTTCGTTGAAAATAGTTGATGGGAAAATACAAAAGAACCATATAATTTATATTATCATTTATTTAAAGCATTAATGTGAATAATATTGTTTATTTATACATTCATTATATCCATTGTATGTTTCAACAGGGAAACAAAAGCCTTCTATCTGGCTGCTGATCTTAACTAGGGCTTGCATTTGGAGTCTGGCTTACAAGCATCCTCATACTAAGGCTTATTTTTTCGTTAGGTCTTATTTTCAGGGAAACATAATAACTACTTTTATTATAAAGAAATCTAATTTATAATTGCTTTAATATTTGAAAGAAAATTTGTTATACAATTTTTGGGAAGAAAAACAAGACAATTTTTTTTGTAACTAAAAACAAGGGAGTAGATATTAACTTTTTTTTTTTTAAATTCTTTAATTTATTATATTTCTTGATGTAAAACTTCTACTTTTTGGTTATTTAATCCATTTTGTATGTTTTAAAATAAGTATACATACCAATACCATATTAATTCTAATATATTGTCAATATTATATATTAATATATTGATAGGCTAGATTGTTTAAAGTTATTGTTATTATATCCAGCTTAACTAAGTAGGATTTCTTTCAATTCTGTTTTAGGCCATTTTGCTATAATGTAAAATTTAATGTATATAGACTTGTAATTTATGTCATAACTTTAAAATTTAATCAGCTTTGGTTTGATAATTATAAAGAAATATGGTTACCATAGAGATAATGGTATCCATAGTGTAACAGTCAGAATCGTCTATCTCGCTAACACACTGCAGAATTCAAACCCCAGACACGAAACTGAACATTCTAGGAGGGGTTGCCTTCTAGATATACTAAGTTCGAATCTAAAGTCCAAATTTCACAGCGCCATCTACATGATAACGCATTTGATGCCACTACTAGTATGACCTTTGACCGGTGCCTGGTGGTCAGGGAGAAACAAAAGACTCTATACTAAAAGAAGTTTGGGTGGCTAATTAATGTCTATGGATTTACAAAAGAAATGCAGAAAATATATATATAGACCGAGACAGTGATAGGAATCAAATAAAATAAGAGATCAAATTTAGTTTTAAATAATTTCACAAAATTTATTCATATAAATTATATATATAATGCCACTGTCTGCTTATATGAGACAGGGACGCATATTAAATAATTGTTGGCATTATATTTCAATAAATGACAAAAGGTTTTAAAGCAAAGTGATATATTCTATTCCTCGGGCTAATAGCATTACGATAATGTGCTTGACGAGATAGGAACATGTGTGAGGTGCTTTGAGTAATTATACAAGTTTAAGAAAATATTTGAAAATTAAGTGTTCTAAAATATTTATTGATTTCGAGAATAGTACGGACTAAAGCTTACTAAGCAACAAAGTGGGAATGTTATCAAAGCATTTATTTGAGAATAATAATAATAGAGTTGCATTGGGAGGTCAGTATTGCTGATAATGAATTTATTAAAGTTGGAGGGTGTGACACGTTTAAGTCACGGATGCTTTGTAAAATAAATATAAAAATAAAACAATATTGAATATCCGGAATGATTACGGAGGGCATCTCGCCGCTAACCCGTAGGAAAGTATTTTATGAACAGCCGAAACTTAGCGACTGTGTGACGATTGCGTTTAATTCCCAGGTGTGTCATTTGGGGACACACTCTGCCTGGAAACCGCAAGCGTGGCCGTATAAAGAATCCTTGGAAAATTAAAACAAAGCGGTCTCAACAACCAATTCATTTACCAGCAATACGAGACTAGTGTATATAAAAACATACTGAATGGGTTTTACTTGGATTAAGAGAAATGCTCAATCAAATTCCCAGAAATTCATTTAAAAAGGGTCCGCACATTCTCGACGTCAATGATGAACTTTGTAATTAAAGTAGAACACGGTAATTAAAATAGGAAAATGCATGCTTGCGGGTTTGAAAAGTAAGTATAGATTTATATACGCAATCATGCATTAAGGGACACATTTAATCATTGACCTCGCACATACTCTTATATTAGATTAAAATCAATAACATGTAGATTTTAAACTATGTGATTATATTATATTAAAGAAAAGAATCGCCCTCGAACGAGTGATTTGCAAGATAATAAAATTGGAAAATTATAAATTTAAAATATGCCTTAATAGCGGCGTCTTACTTTCAATAAAGGGAATAGTTCACTCGGTCAAAGACGATTCTGACACATTATCATAATAAAATAAAAGAAAGCTTTATAAATAGAAAATATTAACCCAAGGATAGAGCAAAACTGTCGATTATATTATATTAACACGTTAAAGAAATACATAATGAAGTTATGTGAAATATAAGAAAAACAATTTTAAATAGCTATAGCATGTTAGTTATCACAAGAGCTCTTGGGTTAATTTAGGTTACCTCTGGAGATGCATTTGCAGGTAGATGTTCGGCAGGTTTTATAATTCAGCAGCAAAATCTGGAATGTTCATATTTTTGCAGCAGCAGCAGTTCCGGGGTTCCCTATGCAATAGCTTTCGATGTCTGGAGCAGCAGCCGGCTATAACGAGGGGACATAGCCATTTTGACGCCTCTACTCTGTCATGTCAAGGTTAGCAAATTATTAGAATAGAACTCGGAATGATTTCTCTTAGAAACATTAGAAAAACTGCCATTTTGACACCTCTACTCTGTCATGTCAAGGTTAGCAAATTATTAGAATAGAACTCAGAATGATTTCTCTTAGAAACATTAGAAAAACTGGAGAACAAAAGAAAACCCTTCTTTTTATAGTAGACGTTAACAATAGAACTGCCCTGGAGCATTACAAAAATATATTGGACTTATCAGCTGTAATTAAATCTATCCGAATGTCCAAAGGAATTCAACATTAATTAATTTCTTTTGTTAATTTCCCTGTCGACATTTGGATTACAAACTAGATTTAATTAAAATTTACTTTTACTAATTAAAGAAAACCTTAAGTGGACATCTGCTGTTTTTAGATAAACTTATATAATATTAACTAATTAAACTATTGTCCCTCATTTATTTTAAAGAAATATTTGGGATAACTTTTATTAAATTAAATGAAAGTTATTTTACTTTTAAATTGCAATATTTGAATCTATTTACTAAACGAATATTTACTAAATGAGTTTTATTTTAAATCAAAATACATTACGACAGTAATATATTTGTAAATAGATTCAAACAAAATAACTTTAAGAATTTATAATTTTGATATGTTTTAAAATGGATATCATAGTGTGTGCGCAATTACGACTTATATAACTTACTTTTTAATAAATGTAAATTATGTGAACAAATACATAACTCATTATATTTTATTTTATTTGGGAATAAGTTATATATATATAATACGAGCATTGTGCTTGTGGTTTAAAATTAGGCGGGATTTTCGGTATATAAGTGTATTGCAGACACACTACGATAGATTGGGGTTCAAACTAAGGTATGAGGGTAGGAAGTAGGTGAGAAAAGGTGAAACGAAGATCTGCAAAGCAGACCTTACTGTTTCACATTCCATTAGTGACGGACCAAAAAAAAATTGTTAAAAAAAAAAAAGATCTTACAACAGGTGTCCACCTATGAAGCCTGCATAAACAAAATTTACAAGTCCATATAACAATATAAACTTCTTCTTTTTTCTTTTCAAATGTATTATCAAGTTATTATAAAGTCAAAAAACTACGGAGAGACTTTCTTTTCAAAATTTTTTTTATTGATATACAATATATAACTTCACAAATAAATATAAATAGCCGACGTTTCGTCCATTTTTTAAAATAATGATATGGACTTTATCAAGGTTCTATAAAACAGAGAAAAAATATATAATAAATAAGAAAACAAGACAATAAAATAAAATAAAACAAATAAAAAAAATAAAAATAATAATAATAACAAAATAAAATACCTATAAACCAAAAAATGGAAAATTGTATATCACAACATTTTCTTATATAGTGAGAAATTTTTTATACCAAAAGGAATAAAATATCTATACAAAAACAGTCAATTTTTCTGCACAAATATATAAGCTATTTTAACATTTTATTTAAAACAGGATTTAATTGTTCTATATGAAAGATTTAACAAAGAGAGTATTTATATAGAACAATTAAATCCTGTTTTAAATAAAATGTTAAAATAGCTTATATATTTGTGCAGAAAAATTGACTGTTTTTGTATAGATATTTTATTCCTTTTGGTATAAAAAATTTCTCACTATATAAGAAAATGTTGTGATATACAATTTTCCATTTTTTGGTTTATAGGTATTTTATTTTGTTATTATTATTATTTTTATTTTTTTATTTGTTTTATTTTATTTTATTGTCTTGTTTTCTTATTTATTATATATTTTTCTCTGTTTTATAGAACCTTGATAAAGTCCATATCATTATTTTAAAAAATGGACGAAACGTCGGCTATTTATATTTATTTGTGAAGTTATATATTGTATATCAATAAAAAAATTTTTGAAAAGAAAGTCTCTCCGTAGTTTTTTGACTTTAAAATTTACAAGATAACCCATAATGTACAGGATATAAATATAATGAAGAAACGAAACTGAATTATATACCCGGATCATATTAATAAATCTACCATCTAGGGAAATTTTTTTATTATCCCCCCCCCCCTTTCAATAAAATTTTATTTAAAAAAAACTAATAGTTTAACACTGTTTATATCCGATCTCCTTTTTATATTATCTTGTGACGTGTCCATTTCTTTTTTTTTTTTTTAAAAAAAACTACTATAATCCTGGGTCTGGTGGGTAATAACTGCTTTTATAATTTGATGACTGCAGTCTCGGATTATCAGGTCTCTTTACCTTGTCTGGCGGTTCTTTGGCCCAGGGACTGAAATCCAGAGTGGTTAAGAATTCGGCCATTTCCTCCACCTCTTTGATTCTGCTGCCCGCCATCAGCTGTTGTATCGGTAACAGCATATTCTGTTGAACAGTACATATAACATGAGTGTCAGAAAACGCAAACGTGCTAAGTGATCGAAGGCGATTGACCTGGCGAATGAAAAATTGCGTGTGTGTTTCCTTGATCGCTCCGTACTTCTCCTGGCAAATGGTATTTAGAATTCCGCTCTGCCGATCCTCACTCCAATAATATCTTAGTAACAGGCTACCGTAATTCGCAAAGTTGTTTGGTTTTTTCGCCAACATGCCCCACCAATCTTTTGCATAGCCATATAAATGATGGCTAGCGATAGCAGTCTGTTCATGCGGATCCGTTTTATAAAATTGAAAGAAATCCCGCAGGCTATCCAGGTGTGGGTGGGGGTTTTCTCCTATTTCTCCTCGAAATATTTTAACAGTTAATATCTTAGCAAGTTTGGTTTGAACCCCAAAGTCTGGAATTAAGGTCCTGTGGATTGTATCTAGCCCACTACTATGCGCTTGAGGAGGTGGTAGATCATCGTTAGAGGTCTGATATCTTTGGTTTAGGTCCACTGCCTCGATACTGTTTGTATCGTCAGGTTCTGTTTTCGCTATCAGGACTTCGTTGTCCAGGTATTGTATTAATTTTGGCTCAGTTTGATCTCGGCATTCGCTCATTTTTTTTCCGATTTCCTGAGCAGTATTCTTCCAGTTTCCGTTGGAGAGCCCTATGTCCCTCTCTCACTTGTGCCAATTCGTCGAGGAGCATCCTGGTAAACATTTTATACTCCGTCTCTTCTCTTTGGGCTTCCTCTTCCTGCTTTCTTGCCCTCTCTTCGCTTCTCTTATATAATTCCACCAGGTAATCCAGATTGGAATCTTCCTTGCTCGTTTGCTGGACAGGTCTCATACTTATTGGAGGAGAGTCAAGAAATCCGGATGGGTCCGGTTCTTGATCATCGTGGTTGTTGTCCATATTATCCATGGCCTTGGATGATTATCGTGATCGATGATGATGATGATTTTTTCCTTTTATTTTATTGCTAACTATTTAATATATCCTAAAAAAATTTTTTTAACGAATAGGTGTACTTTTAAAACACAATGTATAGCACTGATAAAGAAAAATTTTAAACTGTTTTACGTTGAGCTTACTAAAACTAATACGGTTAAAAAAATACTATATTATTTTCCTTGTTTTTTGACTCTCTGCGATTACTATGTTTAATTACAATTTTATTAATGGCTAATAGGCTATCTCCCTCTCGGTTCTGTTGGCCTAATTGCTGCTTTTACATTTATCACTAAAACCCCAACTACTGCCCTTTTACTACTGCTAAAATTTCTTGTTTAAATCTGCTGCCAACATATATATTTTACTGCCCGTATATATATAGATTTCTTAAATTCTACCTGTCAAATTGTTTTGCTAAAATATATTTTTAAACTCAAGAAGCAACTTTATTTATATATATAAACATTCGCTAGATCCGGGTATAATTATTTCGTTCCCTCTTATTTAAGATTTGCAAACATATATATTTATTTACATAATTATTGATTCGATTCACGTCTCATTATTTGGTCTAAGAAAATTTACACACGTTGAAAAAAACAAATTACATATAAAAGAATTTAGCCTGGTGACAAAATTTATTTTAGAAGTAACTCCGTTTAATGAAATTACCCTTGGGCGCCATGTCACCAGTTAAAAGGATCCATAGACTGTTAGTTTCCCAAAATGAATTTTAATAACTATTCCATTTAACTACGGGCACTCGTTAAAACATTCGCATTTTTTTTTTATTGATTACAACATTTTATTTATGATTGAATTTTTTGAATTCCATACGATAGCCTATTACATATCTAGGTCATTACCGTACAAAATAGGCCTATGAAATTGAAAAGAAAGGATTTTTAATAGATATGATCTACCATTATGTCATAACAAATATGAATCTTGGATGCCTGAAAAAAAAGAGCTGGTATCCATTAATGACATTAGAAGAGAGAAATGAATAGATATCACTGATATTAATGAAATATATGAGATTGAAGTATTAACTGAACTGCATGTGGTAAAAGAGATAATATTAAATGGTCACTGAAATTTTAAATTGAATTGCAAAAATTTTTACGAGATCTAGAAAGAATCTGCATAAGCTGGATGAAATATTGCTAGTGATATCGGGGGTGAAAAAGTTATTGATTGGCTGAGTCTATTTTGCAATAATTAAATAACAATTGAAAGGATTATGACATTTTATTAAACAGGTAGTTGGGTCTGTTAAAGATTTGAATCAAACTCCAATTGTTGATCAAGTATTACCTTTATATTCTAATAAATGCTTATGTAAATTAGGTAATAGTATTTTCCTAAAGATCAAAATGATTGGTCCTCTTATAGTGGGTTGCTTGATTTTTATTATTCAACTAGTTTATTAGTTCAAATTTTAATCCGTATATAATAGGAAAGGTAAACTGTTAATGGACCTTTATCATTTGGATACCTAAATTAAAACTTGTCATGCAATTGTTATTTGTATTAATTTTTCATAATTTTTGACAACTATTGAAAATTTTAGGCATTTCAATTACCATAAACATATATAGCTTAAAACAGTTTTTAAAAAATATCTTAATGGATTATTAGATAAATTAATGGAAACACAAATAGACTATATAAGCTAATCATTTGATAGTACAGTCAAAACATATAACTATAATCTTCCCCCTTTTTTTCATTTCTTATGTTTATAGTTTTGACCATACAGTGATCATCTTCAGAGTTTATTCCCTTGATAAAAACATTGATGAAAATGTAACCATTAAATTAATTAAAATTGCATGGAAATAAATATGTAAAAAAGTGGATTAATATTTATATGAATATTGATTATAATATAAACAATGCAATAAAAAAACTGAGAAAAGAAGTGGATTGTTTTTAAAGGTACTTCATGAGATCTATCCATGCTAGAAGTCGTAAAATGTAAGCATTGAACAAATTAATGGATACTAGACAGAGAAGGTGCAATCTTTTGGGCTTTTTTCTACTAGGAGATAAATATTTTATATGGTTAGTCATTATTAATGAATTAATTAAAAGATTTAAGGTCCAATCCAAATATTTTAATTGGGATGTATATTATTAGTTTATAAAGCAAATATATCAGTAAAAATGATAAAAATATATATGTAACAAGTATAAACATTATGTAGGCAGCATTGTACATTTGATAATAAAATGATCTTTTAAATTAACCAATAATGTTGTTCTTTCCCCAAGATTCCTAAACCAAAGGCACTTACTAGGTGGCAAAGTTATGCTAAAAAGAAGGACATCAGGAAGCGTCCAAAAGCTAAGCTGGTCTGGGATGAGCAGAGTAAGGTAAAGTTTTTCTTTCACTACTTATCAAGAGAGAACAGTTTTTTCAAAAGATTATTACATTTAACACATAAGTATTTTCTATTTTAGTGGCATATATAACTAAATAATGTATTTTCTTGTTTTATAATCATTCAGGACTGGAAGCCAAGATGGGGATATAAAAGAATCCCTACTGATGACCAGAAGTGGTTGATAGAAGTTCCTGATAATGCAGGTAGAGGACACTCTTTTGTTCAGTTTTATCCATTTTATGTTACATCACAATAATTAAATGACTAAACATCACATAATCACCATCTTTTATGCTAGCACATAACTGTTATTAAACAGGAAAACTCTCCCTATAGTAGTGTCACATTGTGCCAACCAGAGTAATCAATGGATGTCAGAAGGCTTGTGCATAAAATCCCATCTAGTGCCTACTCATCCAATATCCCCAGACTAGTTTCTGGCTTGTGGCCTTCGTCAATGAGGAGGCTTGGATCTGAGAGTACTGCACTGATGAAGGCCACAAGCCAGAAACTAATCTGGGGATATTGGATGAGTAGGCACTAGATGGGATTTTATGCACAAGCTTTTTGGTATCCATTGATTATTCTGATTGATACAGGGTGGCACTACTGTATGGAAAGTTTTGCCTGTTTAATAATTAAATGATGATTTAAACCCCCCCCCCCCCCCCATGTAGTTATTTTGTCATTTTACTATTAATAATGCTAGATTTCCCACCAGTACAATGTAATGATCTGTCAACTTTTTGGTAAGATTGAAAAATTGACATCTCTTATTTTTAAATGTAATAGAAATATTTTTTGACTGTAAATGTTGTTACATACAGAAAAGCATGAAAGAGAAATAAAAATCTGAATTTGCTATAAAATGCTGGGGTATAAAAAGAGTTAGTATTATAATAAATTTTTTATTGGTGATCTTTTTAAAGTGAAATCAATTTCAATTTATAATTTTTTTTTTTGTTATAATTTATTTACACATTTAAATGTAATCACAAGGAATATTAATTCCAAAATATGGATATAAGCAAATGCATTTTCAGTGTTAAGGACCCTTGCCAAGACAACAGTTATAAAATTTAAAAAACAGCCCATAAATCAAATCACCACATGGAAGTTACGAATTTGCCATTCCAAATGATACTTAATTGAACATCACTAAGTTACCATTATTAATAAAACAAGACCTTCTAATTTTACTTTTCCTGTCATTGTGTTCACTGCAAACCATTTTTATTTTATTAGGATTGAAAACATAATCAAGTAAAATGTTCATGATCCTAAAATACTGATGGCAATTAAAGATCCAACTTAGCTTTATTGCAGCAGAATATATGCTGTTTAAACCTTACTTTATTTTGGATTTAATAATTACTCTTTCTGACTGCATTGCCAAATGTATATTATATAATACTAAATTGTCCAAGCACTTTACTTCTGTTACACAATGCATTATCACTCTTTCTTACAGTTTCGATTGCCCCAGCAATCTTCCTCATAACTTCATATCTCCTAACCTCAACTGTTAAAATAAAATTTTAAAAATTTACCATTAAACTTTTTAAAATTTGATTTTGATTCTAACAGTTGAGGTTAGGAGATATGAAATTCTGAAGAAGATTGCTGGGGCAATCGAAACTGTAAACTGCAAGAAAGGGTGATAAATAAAGAATTGTGGAACAGTAGTAAAATGCTTGGACAATTTAGTAGTATATGTTATTTTGGATTTCTTGTAATAAACAAAATGGCAATTTTATTCCTGACATTTGATCAAATGAACAACTCAAAGACATTCCTTAGAATCACTTTTATCTTTACTATTGTTAATCAAGTGATTTATTGTTGTAAATGAATGAAAATTAACATTATATTCTTTATCAAACAATTTCTTCATATTTGAAGACATAGATGATATATAAGGGAGGGTCATCCAAGGTTTATTATTCATAATGTGATTACTATTAAATCTTAATTTACCATTAAAATGCTTAACATGTTTAAATAAAATATATTTATTGTAATCTACTCATATTAATTCAGACATATATTTCAAAAATATCTTTTTTCAAATTTACAAAAATTATGATTCTTATACAAACATGCCTTGAAACTAGTACATTTATAGCATGGAATATATCAAGATTTAGGATTGATATAACCTCTGACAATATTATATAGTTCAATGTGTTGTTAAGAACCTCTATTAATAAATATAGATATTTAGTATTTTCATTAACCTCATGTTCAATAGACCAGTATAGATTTGGACCATCACTCAATTTATGAAAAACTCCTAAAAGAGGGGAATAAAATATCAAAATATCTAATGTATACAGTGTTATAATAATCATTCAATATAGATTGTACAATTTTTTTTTTTTTTTTGATATGATTAACTGCCAGACTACAAACCAAAGCACTAACTGAATTTCCCATTGGTCACAATTCTTACATTTTGTAGAATTGACCATTGAAAGAAGTAGTAATATCTTGACTATCCTAACTATTGAGAACATCCATACTAAATTTTGTCTTTTGCTCTTCAAAATTCTTTTCAATAAGCAAATCATGAAGAATTTTCAGAGAAAAACATGATCAACCAAAACATACAACTCATTACCATAAAAAGAAGCTATTTTATAACTATCATTGATTTGAAGTGAATTCAGAATACTAATGTATTCAAAAAATGACTTAACTGTAAATTTACCAAGATCAGTTCATCCTGTTACCATCTGAAAAAAGATCTAACTTCTTCATAATATGAACCTTCAAACTGAACCATCAGTCTTCAAGGATAATTTTCTTTATGCAACTTAAAATTAGTGAAAATGCATGAAATTATTGCAGCAGACAGATATATTTTTAAATATATATCTCTTTAATTTTATTTTCATATTTTCGTTAAATAAATTTATTCTTAGATGATTACCTTTTGCATAATTCAGCTTAACAATTTAAACATTTATCTTATGGTAAAATTCATCCTGATCTAAAAGTACAAATATTTTACCTTTATCTTCTTTTAAACAAATAACATTTTTTGGTGATAGTATATTTCCAAAATCCTCTGCAGAACTAATCCAAGAAGAATTATCATTTTTTGGAGGCATCGTTTGAATAAACAAGAGGCTTGCTTAAATATCATATCTTTATTTTCTTTAAATTTATAATCCATTTCAGAATCAGCAACTAATATCATACGGAGATTACTCCATTTAGATCTAATAAACTTGGGGTCATAATTTAAAAGTTGTTTTTGCCTCTCAGATAAATACACTGATGATCCAATAAGTTTGTGCTAATCTATTTTTCTGTTTAATTGTCAAAAGGAATTGATAATGGTTATTGACCTAAAACACATATTCTCTGGAGTTTTTTTTTTTAATTATCTTTAATATAAAATAGAGGTAAAATACTATTAATTGAATACCCATTATTCATAGATTTCTATTATTCAAACAAAAGTTCAAAAAACGTTTTACATAAATTAATTAGTTTGTAGACAGATATACAAACAAAATGAAAGAGAGAAGAAAAGCATTTAGTAAATACCTATAAATAATAAACATAGCTGTAATAAGTTGTCTGTTTTTTCTTATCTTAGCAGAGTTTGGTTTACATTGAGAAAGTCTATTTTTGAAATCCAAAATAGCCCTAGAATTGAGATTTTGGATTAATAATCTTTTGCTAATACTTAGATAAATATTTTATTGCCAGAAGTGAATTCCATTTTCCTTGTAGTTGATTTAAGATTGAAAAGACTGCTCTCATTTTTGGGACCATGACTTCATACAATAGTATTTATTTAGAAGACCTTCATTGGATCTCTATAGTATAGATTAAAAGAATTTATTCTCAGATGCAATTTTTAATAATAATTATGTGGATATGAAATTGCTATTCACTAATATTAGATTGGTTAAATTCAATCAGGCAAAATTGGATTTTTTTAAAATTGTATTCATATCTGTTATTGTCACATTAGAGATATTGCATTATTATTCATAGAACATCATTAATGTAAAATTAACAGATTTTGTTTTTGTTTTCAAATTGCATCTAATGGAATTGAATATTACAATTTTAGAACTAATTATTTTATTTTCTGTTGATATGGATTTAGTTGTAGAAGTGTTTATTGTTATATTCAAAAATTCAATAGGAATCACTGTGAAATCAAAAGGAATAGATCTTTAGTTGAGATTTGCCATCCTAAAGATTTATTTATTAATGTATGTATACCAGACAACCTTATGAGTTTTTGAAAGACGTCTATGAGATACAATCGTCTACATAAGAAGGCATGGATATTCTCATTTCCAATATCTAGAGCAACTATCAGAGATAACTGAATCAGTATAAATATGAAAATGCAGAGTAAGGGAAAATCTCTGAGCAACATCTTTTAGTAACTGGACAATTGAGAAAAGTCTTGAGAAATTTTTTTATTACCGATGATTTACTTTCAATATAGTTGATAAAACTACTCATAAAAACAGAACATTCCATGATGAGATGATTTATTTTGCTAGTATCTGAAGGTTAATAGGGTCAAAACCCCTTTTAACATGTTCTACCACTTTCTGATATCCTGAATGAAAAGTAAACAAATAAAAATTTTGTCAAAAAAGGGATTGGAAATTTCATGATATAATACTAGGCAGACATTTTAGTATTGCTATAAATATCAATTGACTGATTGATAGACACCTGACTTCAGGACTCTTTAATAATTGCTGCTGTAAAATTTTAGTAAGTGATTAGCAGTTACATATTTTAAAACAGTCAAAACTCTCCATCATGTGATGTTTAGTGGATTAAGTTATATATTTTATGGATTTATATGTAGTTTATGTAAATGCAAATTCTAATAGTATTGTCAGTTTACTATGATATACCCTAAGAGTAGTAATTAATTTATAGATCGCACAGAAAGCTTATGTAAATAGTCTGAACAGGCACTAACCTCTATCGGCAAAATATGCTTGATTATTGGGAATTTTAAAGCGCATTGAATATAGGTTAGTGCTTGTTCAGACGATGTACCCTAAGGGAGATCAGCATTGGATGAAAGATTTCTCTCTTAATAATGAGTCTAGATCTCATGATCATTTCTATCATTTAATATATGAATATCTCCTGGTAACTTGATGATAATCTTTGGAAACAATTGTTTGAAAGTCTTTTAAGTGCTCCAGTCATGTTTGTATATCTTCATGATTAAATGCCTTCTTAGACAATGTTATATAATTTGTTACATTGACTGTTAATCTTATTAGGTGCCATGCATAATTAGTTGGATTATGATCTAGTGTTTTTGTTTATAAATAATTGGATTAATGTATTACGCAAAGATCACCTGACCTTGAATTGAAACACAAGTGTTATATGGAATATTCTTAATGCATATATGAAAACTCTTTATATTCATAAGTGTTTAAACACAATTTGTTGTATGGAATATTCTTCCTAATAACATATCAAAGATTGTTATCAGGGATTAAACACATTTGAAATTTTTTTATAAATATATTAAACAACCTCCATACTTCCCCATTCTTTTTAAATTCATATAAATAAAGATACAAAAAAGACAAATTACTCCCAAGATGCATTTCATGCTGAACCAGCACTCATCCGTTGGCCCAGTCATTATCTCTCATATATAGCTCTATTATATGAAGAGTATTTATCTATAGTAAATTGTTACATTTTTATTTACCATTGTCAAACTCCCTCCACTCACAACTTTGACACCATCCACCTCAGATAAATACAATAATTATTATTACTAACATTTTCTAAACTAGAGATTATCTAGCACAGATGTAAACTTTAAACCTCAGTTAAAGATTAATATATCTGATTTTTTAATTTTAAACATACGCTTGGAGTTTTATTTATCATTACTGTTTAAATGTAAATCATTATATGGAATAGTCCTCCTAATGCACATATCAAAATTCATTATATTTGTTATCAGTGACTAAACATAAGTCACTGTATGGAATAGTCTTTCTAATACATATAAAGTTTATTAAATTTATCATTACTGATTAAATGCAAGTGGCAGTATTGAATATTCGTGAGAGTTCATTATATTTATCACAGATAATGAAACAATTAGTTTGAATATTGTGATGGAAAAAAAAGATTCATTTAATATTGAAACAGTAAGATTTCCTTTGCAGATCTTCGTTTCACCATTTCTCATCTCTTTCCTACCTGCATACGTTAGTTTAAACGCTAGTGTGTCTGCAATGCGCTTATATGCCGAAAATCCCGCCCAATTTTAAACCACGGAGTACAACGCCCTTGTTATATATATATATTTCTGTTTATAATTAGTGTAAATTATGGATATGTACACATAAAAGATATTTGTTTAAAAAGTAGGTTATATAGGTCGTAATTGTGCATACACTGTGATATATTTATTTTCAAAACTTAAGTTTAAAGTAATATTTTGTTGTTTAAAATTATTTCTGTTTAAATCTATTTATAAAAAGATGTTACAATCGTAATCTTCGTTTTAGTTTAATAAGGTAATATTTCTCGGTAAATAGATTTGGACATTTTACAATTTAAAGGTAAAATAATTTTGTTTTTGGATTTCTAAAATCACGCCACATATTTTCAGTTAAAAATAAATGAGGGTTGGTAAGAAAACAATAGTTTAATTAATATGTTCTAGTGGCTTATCTAGAAATACAGCAGATGTCCACATAAGGAAATTTTTAATTAGCAAAAGTTTTTTTAATTAAATCAAAGTTTTAATCCGAATGTCAGGGTAATTAACAATAGAAAATTAATTAAAATTTTGTTGAATTCCTTTGGACGTTCGGATGGGCTTAATTAGAGCATTGATAACATAGCAAATTTTGGTATATTTGAAACGCTCCAGGGCAGTTTTTATTGTACAGCTCTGCTATATATAGACGGGTTTTCTTTTGTTTGTTCATTCTGATTATTATTCTGATTAGCTTTCGGATTATTATTCTAATTAGTGTTCTTACAGTTTGCTAGTAGGCAAGTAGCCTACAAGTTTTAATATTTGAAGCCGAGTTTTCGTCTTCGAATAGACTTTACAGTTTTCAAATATATTGCATCTAAAGTGTTTTCTGTAAGTGTAAATTTTGCTGAGAATGTAAGAATCTCATAGAATTGCACACCCCAGCCTTTAATAGAAATCCAAAAATGACCGAGTAGAGCCGGCAAGAAGGCTATTTTCCTTTTGGAAATGGCCGGCCACTGCATACCATCCGATGCCTTCACTTAAGAAGCCCTAAAGACTGCCACTGCTGCTAAAAATGTGAACTGTTAACTGGAATTTGCTGTCAAATTCTTATGAGTGCTGCTACCATCAAGCTGGAAAGTCTCCACCTGAAATTTGCCTTCAAATGCATACTTCTAACGAGGTAACCCAAAATTAACCCAAGAGCTCTTGTGATCGTATATTCCTCTTACTAAGCTATAGCTAATTCCATTTGTTTTTATCTTATAATTATGTTATTGTTTCTTTAAATTCTATTACTTAATTAGTGTATTCTATCTCTATACTTGGGTTAATATTTTGTATTTATTAATCTGTTTTTTTTTTTTTATTATGATAGTGTGCCAGCATAGCCATCGACTGAGCGAATTACTCCCTTTTTATTTAAATCAAGACGCCACCATTAACGCGTTTTAAATTAGAAACTTTGTCCTATTTTATTAGCTCGTTAAATCGCTCGTTCGAGGGCTATCTTACTATTATGTAACTATTTCATAATTTTGCAGTTAAAATCCACATGTTTATTGGTTTTAACATAATATGAGAATATGGGCGAGGTCAATGAGTAAATATTTAACAAATGCATGATTGCGTAATTAACTTATATTTTCTTTTAAAACCCTGCAATCATGCATTCTCCCACTTTAAATATGTTTTATTGTTTTGCTGAGGTCGAGAATGTGCGGACTTTCATAAAATAAATATTTGGGGAATTGATTAGGTACTTTATCAAACTAGATGAATCCTTTTTAAAACATTTTATGCGCTTTATTCGAGTGTTGCTAGTAGGTGTATTGGGTGTTGAGACCGCTTTGCTCCTCCAAAGGGCTTTAAACGGCTAAGACCGTTTCCCCTTCACTTTCTGTGGTTCCCAGTCAGAGTGTGTACTCGAATTGTCACACCTGGGAATTCTATGCAGTTGTCACACAGTTGCTAAGTACTTGGATGAGTCCAGACTTGGGCTGCCACGTGACACCACTTCCTACGGATTTAGGGCAAGACGCCTTCCCGTGTTTCATTTATTTATTTATTATTTAGTTATTTATTTTGCAAAGTTCCAGTGGTTTCAACGTACCACACCCTCCATCCTTTACAGAAATTCCTCACTAGCACCACCGACCTCCCAATATGAATTTAATTATTTCTATGAATATGCATGCCTTAATCATGTCCCCACCTTATAGCTTTACGAGCATTAGTCCGTTCTATTCTCAAATTTTATATTGTAACTTTACTGTCGCCAACCTTTTATTCAATTATTTCTGATATTTACTTAAAGTACCTCGCGTATCTTCACAAACTCTCTTAGGTATATTATCATAATGTTATTGTATTAGCCCGAGGTATGGAGACTTCATTAACAACCCATAATGTAAATTTTAACTAATATTTGTTTTAAAACAATCTTAGTTAGTAAACGTCACTGTCTAACATATGCAGACAGTGTGCGTATTATATATATTTGATAGTTTAATAAATCTTTTAAATTTACTAAATTTTGATTCTTTATTTACTTTTTGATCTATATCACTGTCTCAGTCTATATCTTTTATACATCTCTTCTGTGCCATCCATAGACATTTAGTTAGCAAACCCAAGCTTATATTGTGGTATAGAGTCTCTTTGTTTCTCCCTGACCACCAGGCACCGATAAAAAGGTTATATTATTAGTAGCATCAGATGCGTTATCATGTAGGTGGCACTGTGGAGCGTAGACTTTGGATTCGAACTTAGGTTTTCCAGGAAGAAGCCCTTCCTAGTATTGAGTTCGGTGTCTGGGTTTAAATTCTGCAGTGTGTTAGCGAGATAGATGAATCTGACCGTTACAATGTAGGTTTTAGGACTGAGCTGAAATTTGGTATAAACATGTGATCAATTAGCAGTAAAATAAATAATTGAATAGCTTTATTGTTTGGGATTTCTTAAGAAGTTTGAGAGTCAGAAATGCCAAAATTGGAATGGATCCAAAGATCTTACACTTTAGAAGCTGATGCTCTATGACTGCATCAAACCGTATTAGCATTGACAAAACACCAGTGAATATTCATCAAATGATAGTTGTTATTATTGTTGAAGAATTGAAATTGATTAAATCTTATCCAAAGTGCTTTCTCTGGCAGCTGACCTTATTCATAAGGAGAATTTAACCTAAAAAAATATTACCAAATTCACCACTTCCTTTATTTTGCTCACTAATCTTGATATTATTATCTAGTGATTTTACATCGCTGTCTTTTTCAAATATAAGATGTATTCAAGAGAACTATTACAAAATTCTCGCTAAAATGATACAAATAATTGTTGTATCTTGTAATAAGAACTTTTATAAGCTCAACAAATTTTTATATTTTTGAAAATGTCTGCTAAACCTAATTAATGGTAGGATTCACCAATAATTTATATACCATATTTATTATTAATTGGATAGATGATTCTAGACTAAGGTGAAAATAACTAACTGTTCATGGAACTATTTTTTTAACTAGAAAAGTCTATTACTGTGATTATTTAAACAAATAAATATTTTCTTTTTCCTGGATTTTAATGATTCATTTGAATGTGATGAAAATAAATTTATTTTTAATATCAAAAAATTCTGCCTTATTGAATCTTAAATTTTCTAAGTCGCTATTTAAATTTTTTTCTAAAATTAATTTCACAAATATGGCATTATCTCAACTCAAACATTTTAAATCGTAATCATGTTTCAAAATTTGTTGATGTATTTTTCTCTTATCAATTTGAATATCTAAAACTTTTTCATACAAGAGGATTCCTTTTTTTGTTAAGTTTTTAAAATTTTTTGAAATATCTACTCATATATTACTAATTCTTATAGCCCTTATTACAATTCATACCTGTTTTTATAATAATTATAAAGTAATAATTCAACTTTCATAGTATTTATATTTGGCTTATTGTAACTGATTCATCTTTATTTGCTTTGAACATCTTTCTTATTAAAATTATATTTGAATAAACAAATATAATTAATAACGTCAATCTTTCTGTTTCTTGTTTAGATTTCACATGCATTTTATATATATAGTTAATTATTTATGTTTTTCAGTAGACAAAATAAATTTGCAATAAGGAAAGACTACATTTTGACTTTTCATTTTCAACACTGCTCTGGCTCCTAACTTGTTGAATAATATCTTATTATATGCTTTCTGAAATAATATTGCTAAAATACACTCAGTGAAACTCAGTATTTCAAAAATTAAAACAGGCAAAACTCACTATACATATGCCACACACAGCAAGCTAGAGTAATAATGGACGCCAGGAGGCTTGTGCATAAAATCCCCATCTAGTGCACAAGCCTTCTGGCGTCCATTGATTACTCTAGCTTGCTAGGTGTGGCATACGTATAGTGAGTTTTGCCTGTTTTAACAACAGTTATACACAAGCATAAGAGATGGTGGTCATGTGATATTTCAAAAATTAGAATATAAGAAAGCATCACTCTTTATGTTAGATTATCTTTGTTTAAAATATGATGCCTTTTTAAAATGTTTTTCAAGAAATTTACTATTTTATTATAAAAGCATTTTGCTTCCGAGTAGTGATGCTATGAAATGTTTGAAAGCGTTATAATTTTAACACTCAAAGGAGGGGGGATTTCAAAATTAATTTAAATGATTAAAAAAGTTTTAATTTTTATTTTGCAATTGTTTTTTATTTTCAAAATATTCAGAGCTTTTAAAATTTTTACTGAAAAATGTTTTAAAATTTCTTTTAAATTACAACAATTGTAAATTATTTGTCAACGGAATTAAAACAAGCAGCAATTTAGCTGATATTCAACTTGCAAAGAGTATTCCATGCCTGTGTTGATGATCTTTTTAATAATTTTTCAAAGGGTCATTTATTTTTGTAACAAATTTGATATTTTTGTTTCATTCATTACTTGACAAAATTTTTAATATTCTGTTTTTATAACTGTATTTTAATTTAAATAAATATTAGTATTAGAGAAACCCCACTTTTTAACTATATTACTGTATTTTAAATATTTTGATAACAACTCTTTGTAAAACAGAAGTTGTTTGTAATCCTCTTATTTAATTAATATATTTATTCATAAGTTTATATCTGTGATTGAAACAGTCACCTGATTGTTGAATCACTATGCAATAATATTTTTGTTGTGTCTTGTGATGGTTATGTAATGAATCAAATCTTTCAAATGTGTGATGCAGTCTTTGAAACTTTGCTGTAAATTTTTGAATTACTATTTTCATTATTTATTCCACTCCATCATACAGCCTTGAAAGATATGGATAGACAACTGGAAAAAATAAATGACACCAGATACATTTCACACTGAGCCAGCACTTTTCTATTGTCCCATCTCATAATCTCTTATACATGTTGTCATCATTTATCTGAAGTAAATACTATGAAAGTTGAGTGTGGAAAATTTGATTCTTGTAAATCAAATTATTAATAATTTGGAATTGATAGATATTGAACCAATGATGAAAATATATGTGATTTAGACCAATTGAAGTGTATTGGTTCAGCATGAAATGCATTATGGAAGTCATTTATCTTTTTCACGTCTTTATTCATATGTTTCAAGACTATAGTGGATTGGAAATTTCAAATAGATCTAAAAAAGGTAATGGAAAAAGTAAGATGAAGTTGAATTGTTGCCTGTCTTTTTATTTAATTTAAAAAAAACAACAAACAATTATATTAATCTTTAACTGAGGTTTAAAGTTTATACCTGGGTTAGGAATGATATAATTTTTAGTCTAATGAATGGTTAGTAATAATTATTAATTTATTTATGTCAAAGTTGTGAGTGCAGAAAGTTTGACACTTGGAAATCAAATTGTGATAAAATTTTATACTCTGATATATTTTGAATTTGTATAATTAGTGAATAATAATTGATGTATATATATTTTAGATCCTTATGTAGATTACTTTGCAAAAGCCAGAGATGTTAAAAAAGAGCGTGTTGCAAAAAATGAATTTCAGAGGTTAAGAAACATTGCTCGACGAGAAAATCTTAAAGGTACATTACTGTTTTTATGCCATATCAGTCTTATAAAATATTAGTTCCCTTACTGTTCTTATTTTTGATGTTTTTATAGTTCCTGGTGTGGGATTAGTGCCAGAAACAAAACTGTCTAAAGATCAAGTGGGAAAGGCTCTTTCCTTGGCAAGAATGGCTACAGCATCTTTTGGAAAGTTCACAGAAAGATTGCCAAAAGAAAAACCAAAAAGTCTTGGGAAGAAAAGAAAGGTAAATGCAGCAGTCAGTGTATATTTAATAAATTATTTGAGTATTACGTATAATGCCTGCAAGTTGTGATCTCGAGATATATTTTGTAGAATGGTAGTGATTTAAAACTACAAGCAGTAATTAACTTATGTAAGTTGTCTGTTCTCCAACTTTGATGTGTAAGTTGGAAAAAAAAATATGAATCTTTAATATTGCTACATATTAAAGTGCATCTTCTTTAAATGATCATATCTAAGAGCATTATTCTGTAAAAATGTTATTATAAATCATACATTCATGTGAGAATCTCAATACTAGCAACATGTTTATGTTCAAACTGTGATAGTTGGATTGTTTCCACAACCAGATTTCCATCTTTTAACTACATACATATGTGATTAGTCTTACTCCCATCTTTTTTTTTGCTAATTTTTATTTCTTCTTAATGATCATACTTGTGTACAAATAGCTGCTCATTATGATATTAATTTGTTGTATATCTAATTAACAATATAATAATTAATAAAGTTTTAAAAACTGCTAACGAATGCAAGAAATATATCTTTGGTTTTTTTTTTGTACTATTAAATTTTTATTCAATTTTGAATTATAAGTCAAAGATATATAATTACTTTTATTGGTAATGATTGAGAGTAATACATTTCTATCCTTTTTTATACAGTTATGTTGAATTATTGTTAAATTTGGCATAGTGTGGCTTTTTCTGATAATGAATTAAAGAAAGATACCCTTCCCTCCATATATACTTTTTATAACTGCTAAACTAAATGGTGTGATGATTTAAAGTGAATTTATTGGTAATAAATACATTTTTTGACCCATTTTATATATCATTAAACTGAATTATAATTAATTGTGAATGATATGATGTATATTTAATGTTATATTCAGTTTCTTTTTTTATATACATGTGATTTTGTATATGCCAGGTTCAGATTTACATAAGTAGGGAACTACTTATATAATCATTTACATTTTTATAGGGTTTAACATTTTACTATATTTATTAATAATATGATTTGCTATAATGTATTATTATTATTCTTTTTTTGCAATTTTATTTTCAGTTTGAGCCCAATATAGGAGATATGGAACTTGAAAAAAAAAGGAACCTCGAGTGTTGGAAGAGAATTAGCAATTCAATGGGGAAGTTGGATGTCACTAAGGTAAATCACGGCAGTTAGTTTTTTAATTTGAGCTACAGGTTATAACTATTATATAAAATTTATAAAAACAAGTAAAGCTTTATGTAATATAATTTGTAGATCAGTTTTTTTAGGCATCTTGGAACTTTAGTTCTCGAATCTGCAATTCTCATTGTGTACTAAACTATGAATTCAATGTTATAAGATAACAGACAATATGTCTTTCTCGTTAAGAGAGAAAAATAACAAATTATTATTTCAGATATCAGAAAACATGAATTTTTTGCCTTATTTGTCCATTAGCTTCTATTAATCTTGTGATATCTAGGGAAACAACCAAATTAAATACTTTCTATTTCTGAAATCTTTTTATGCCACAGTAAATTCATTCATTTCTTTCACTTCTTATTAAGAAATTATTCTTCCAGCACATTTATTTATTTTTTTTTAAAATCCTATCTTTATATTTCTCGTTTTTGTTTATAAAGACAAAAAAAAAATCTCAAAGTTTCTATTGTTGAATTTCATTTTCTTAATTTTTTTTCCTATTCTCCATTCAATTTATCCTGGATCTTTTTTCAGCATTGGATATTCAATGATCTCCCCATTACGAAATTCTCTTTTTGTCTTTCCCTGATCTAAAGCAACAATAAATTCTGCTGATATATATTTTCTATTTTCTTTTTTTTAAAAATTCAGATTCATTTTTCACAGGTCTATTTTTTTTTATCTATCCTCTTTCTACCTCTCATAATTATATATTTATAGGTACTCTACATACTTATCTCATTTTTTATAAAAATACGTGTCTATTTTTTAACTTTTGATTAAAATCTTTCTTGCTATGTATTTGTTGTCATTTCCACATAAACTAATTAAATTTTGTTTTTATTCATATTTTTTAAACTTCCAAACATTTAAAATTTTCCTTATTAAAATGAAATTCCCTTTGAATGTGTGATTTATTTGTGGATTATATTTTATAATTCATTAATGTTTTTCAAAAGCAAATATAAAATAATTTTCAAACATTTTTATGTAAGTACATCAATCTTTAAATGATTAATTAAATATAATAGACAGTGATAGAATTTTTATAATTAAAGTATAATGAATTTTAAAGCAGAGAACCCTATTTTGTTTCTTGGCATATCTAGTTTTTTTATAGTATCTGTGGGAAAAAATCAATAATGAAGTGACTCATAAGAAAATGTTTTGTGGTTAAAAAACATAAGCTCTTTTTAAATAATAAAACAGCATGCATTCAAACATGCCAGATGGAAATAATCTTACATGGAAATCATTTCCTGATCATTGCAACTTCTTTAAACTGATGTCTAACAGAAATATGTTCATAATGAAATATCTGTACGACTGTAGATACGCCACAATGATCATTGAGTAAACAAAGGAGAGAAACTGTTAATTGCAAATTTATTTCTGCTACTTCAGTTCTGCCACCTTATGTATCTTGAGTAATCATTCTTAGATATCAAATGGTAGAGCTTGATAAATTCCTATCATTGCTATCCTACTTCAAATTATTTTCTAGATTATGGTTTTCGTTATTAAAGAGTTTGGAACTATATCTGATGCACTTGGACTTTTTAGAGCTACTGCACCTTTTTTCCAACAGTCATTATTTACTTTTTTTTTTTCCACTATCCAATCTGAGGTTCAAAAACACTTTAATGTTTAGAATCCAAGCTAATTTGTTTACATAATTATTTTGACTTGATACCAGTTTAATATTTATAGTTGTATTTTTATATTGGACTATTTCCATCATCTAATATGAGTATTGAATTGAACGTTTCGAGAGGTATTATTCTTCCCTTTTCTTAAGGTATTGCTGACCCGACCAGTGTCAGTACTAGCATGGAATTCGAACTTGGACCCTTATATTTTTGAATATTGAATTTTTAGGTAACACTCTAACCAACTGAGACATCCTGCCAAAGACAACAGTCAGTAGAAATTTCATTTACTTATCTATGAGATTCCTTCTGATATCTCCACTTTTTTGTAAGAGCAAAGTTGATTAGTGGTTTCCATACATTATGTATAACCACACTATATTGGCTTATGGGATTTTTTTCCATTGTCATGTATAACTGTCGGGGTGTATTGAGTCTTACGTATCTGCCGTAAAAGGGCACCACCAGACCATTTGAACCTGGAAAATTTATATAGTAGGCAGATACTTACTGTTAAGATCCAATTTTATTTTATATTTGACTATTAGCCCATGTCACTAGCCCTAGGAGATTTATAATCTAAATTCTTAATGCATATATTTAAGAATGAAAAGATAAAAAAATAAATAAACTACTGCCAGTAATATTACGCAAAAACATTTATTATCACACATATATAAAGTCGAACTGGAGGAATAAACATTATTACTTTAATTTAATTTTTACAGTTATTATTATATTTAAATTTTAGTCACAAAAAAAGATGGAGATTCTTATTCATACATTTTAATCTTTTAATAGACATAAATACGCTATATAGATTGCATCTATGCAGCCATTTATGTCCAGTTTAAATTTTAAGCTTTAATATTTTAAAAACCAAATGAGCATGCACATGTATACATATATGCAGCACAACCGACCATCAAATTATTCTAGTTCAATTATTATTAACTGGAATGTATAAAAAAGGTTCTACTCTTCTTGAGTTCCTTAAGACACTCATTATGAGGTATCAATTCACAAATAATGAACTTATAGGGGAGGCTTAGGCAAATACATTAAGGCACTCAACATAAGGTGTCATATTTACCGATAGACGCCGAGTATGTAGGTACACGCATACACATATACATAACACATGACATCACTTAATTTAACTAACAATTATATAACTTTAATAGTCAAAATAAAAGTCATAGATCAATTCATAGATCACATGACCCTATCTCTTAAGCTTGTAAGTTATAAACAGTGAGGATTGCCAATTCCTCTACAAGCTTTATGATAAATGCTTAGCCAGAGCCAGCACTTAAAATATCTCTGTCAGGAACCCCTCCCCAAACCCCTGACCATGGTTTCGTGCTTTGGCACTCCTCAGAGAGGTGTCAGGGTAGGTTCAGACACTAGATCTAAAAATACCAACCCAAAGCTAAGCACTTAGCTAAAAGTTATCTATTGAGTGGAAAATCTGAAATTTTCAGACATGTACATGTCTTCAAACCCAGCTATCCAACTCAAATAGCTATATGGGGCTGATAGATCTTCAGCCATGCCACATAGTAGTAGTCATAGCAATATAAAATTGCATAAGACTTTTTGGCAGAGACTATAAATAGTCAAAATAAAAGTCATAGATCAATTCATAGATCACATGACCCTATCTCTTAAGCTTGTAAGTTATAAACAGTGAGGATTGCCAATTCCTCTACAAGCTTTATGATAAATGCTTAGCCAGAGCCAGCACTTAAAATATCTCTGTCAGGAACCCCTCCCCAAACCCCTGACCATGGTTTCGTGCTTTGGCACTCCTCAGAGAGGTGTCAGGGTAGGTTCAGACACTAGATCTAAAAATACCAACCCAAAGCTAAGCACTTAGCTAAAAGTTATCTATTGAGTGGAAAATCTGAAATTTTCAGACATGTACATGTCTTCAAACCCAGCTATCCAACTCAAATAGCTATATGGGGCTGATAGATCTTCAGCCATGCCACATAGTAGTAGTCATAGCAATATAAAATTGCATAAGACTTTTTGGCAGAGACTATAAATAGTCAAAATAAAAGTCATAGATCAATTCATAGATCACATGACCCTATCTCTTAAGCTTGTAAGTTATAAACAGTGAGGATTGCCAATTCCTCTACAAGCTTTATGATAAATGCTTAGCCAGAGCCAGCACTTAAAATATCTCTGTCAGGAACCCCTCCCCAAACCCCTGACCATGGTTTCGTGCTTTGGCACTCCTCAGAGAGGTGTCAGGGTAGGTTCAGACACTAGATCTAAAAATACCAACCCAAAGCTAAGCACTTAGCTAAAAGTTATCTATTGAGTGGAAAATCTGAAATTTTCAGACATGTACATGTCTTCAAACCCAGCTATCCAACTCAAATAGCTATATGGGGCTGATAGATCTTCAGCCATGCCACATAGTAGTAGTCATAGCAATATAAAATTGCATAAGACTTTTTGGCAGAGACTATAAATAGTCAAAATAAAAGTCATAGATCAATTCATAGATCACATGACCCTATCTCTTAAGCTTGTAAGTTATAAACAGTGAGGATTGCCAATTCCTCTACAAGCTTTATGATAAATGCTTAGCCAGAGCCAGCACTTAAAATATCTCTGTCAGGAACCCCTCCCCAAACCCCTGACCATGGTTTCGTGCTTTGGCACTCCTCAGAGAGGTGTCAGGGTAGGTTCAGACACTAGATCTAAAAATACCAACCCAAAGCTAAGCACTTAGCTAAAAGTTATCTATTGAGTGGAAAATCTGAAATTTTCAGACATGTACATGTCTTCAAACCCAGCTATCCAACTCAAATAGCTATATGGGGCTGATAGATCTTCAGCCATGCCACATAGTAGTAGTCATAGCAATATAAAATTGCATAAGACTTTTTGGCAGAGACTATAAATAGTCAAAATAAAAGTCATAGATCAATTCATAGATCACATGACCCTATCTCTTAAGCTTGTAAGTTATAAACAGTGAGGATTGCCAATTCCTCTACAAGCTTTATGATAAATGCTTAGCCAGAGCCAGCACTTAAAATATCTCTGTCAGGAACCCCTCCCCAAACCCCTGACCATGGTTTCGTGCTTTGGCACTCCTCAGAGAGGTGTCAGGGTAGGTTCAGACACTAGATCTAAAAATACCAACCCAAAGCTAAGCACTTAGCTAAAAGTTATCTATTGAGTGGAAAATCTGAAATTTTCAGACATGTACATGTCTTCAAACCCAGCTATCCAACTCAAATAGCTATATGGGGCTGATAGATCTTCAGCCATGCCACATAGTAGTAGTCATAGCAATATAAAATTGCATAAGACTTTTTGGCAGAGACTATAAATAGTCAAAATAAAAGTCATAGATCAATTCATAGATCACATGACCCTATCTCTTAAGCTTGTAAGTTATAAACAGTGAGGATTGCCAATTCCTCTACAAGCTTTATGATAAATGCTTAGCCAGAGCCAGCACTTAAAATATCTCTGTCAGGAACCCCTCCCCAAACCCCTGACCATGGTTTCGTGCTTTGGCACTCCTCAGAGAGGTGTCAGGGTAGGTTCAGACACTAGATCTAAAAATACCAACCCAAAGCTAAGCACTTAGCTAAAAGTTATCTATTGAGTGGAAAATCTGAAATTTTCAGACATGTACATGTCTTCAAACCCAGCTATCCAACTCAAATAGCTATATGGGGCTGATAGATCTTCAGCCATGCCACATAGTAGTAGTCATAGCAATATAAAATTGCATAAGACTTTTTGGCAGAGACTATAAATAGTCAAAATAAAAGTCATAGATCATTTCATAGATCACATGACCCTATCTCTTAAGCTTGTAAGTTATAAACAGTGAGGATTGCCAATTCCTCTACAAGCTTTATGATAAATGCTTAGCCAGAGCCAGCACTTAAAATATCTCTGTCAGGAACCCCTCCCCAAACCCCTGACCATGGTTTCGTGCTTTGGCACTCCTCAGAGAGGTGTCAGGGTAGGTTCAGACACTAGATCTAAAAATACCAACCCAAAGCTAAGCACTTAGCTAAAAGTTATCTATTGAGTGGAAAATCTGAAATTTTCAGACATGTACATGTCTTCAAACCCAGCTATCCAACTCAAATAGCTATATGGGGCTGATAGATCTTCAGCCATGCCACATAGTAGTAGTCATAGCAATATAAAATTGCATAAGACTTTTTGGCAGAGACTATAAATAGTCAAAATAAAAGTCATAGATCAATTCATAGATCACATGACCCTATCTCTTAAGCTTGTAAGTTATAAACAGTGAGGATTGCCAATTCCTCTACAAGCTTTATGATAAATGCTTAGCCAGAGCCAGCACTTAAAATATCTCTGTCAGGAACCCCTCCCCAAACCCCTGACCATGGTTTCGTGCTTTGGCACTCCTCAGAGAGGTGTCAGGGTAGGTTCAGACACTAGATCTAAAAATACCAACCCAAAGCTAAGCACTTAGCTAAAAGTTATCTATTGAGTGGAAAATCTGAAATTTTCAGACATGTACATGTCTTCAAACCCAGCTATCCAACTCAAATAGCTATATGGGGCTGATAGATCTTCAGCCATGCCACATAGTAGTAGTCATAGCAATATAAAATTGCATAAGACTTTTTGGCAGAGACTATAAATAGTCAAAATAAAAGTCATAGATCAATTCATAGATCACATGACCCTATCTCTTAAGCTTGTAAGTTATAAACAGTGAGGATTGCCAATTCCTCTACAAGCTTTATGATAAATGCTTAGCCAGAGCCAGCACTTAAAATATCTCTGTCAGGAACCCCTCCCCAAACCCCTGACCATGGTTTCGTGCTTTGGCACTCCTCAGAGAGGTGTCAGGGTAGGTTCAGACACTAGATCTAAAAATACCAACCCAAAGCTAAGCACTTAGCTAAAAGTTATCTATTGAGTGGAAAATCTGAAATTTTCAGACATGTACATGTCTTCAAACCCAGCTATCCAACTCAAATAGCTATATGGGGCTGATAGATCTTCAGCCATGCCACATAGTAGTAGTCATAGCAATATAAAATTGCATAAGACTTTTTGGCAGAGACTATAAATAGTCAAAATAAAAGATCATAGATCACATAGATCACATGACCCTATCTCTTAAGCTTGTAAGTTATAAACAGTGAGGATTGCCAATTCCTCTACAAGCTTTATGATAAATGCTTAGCCAGAGCCAGCACTTAAAATATCTCTGTCAGGAACCCCTCCCCAAACCCCTGACCATGGTTTCGTGCTTTGGCACTCCTCAGAGAGGTGTCAGGGTAGGTTCAGACACTAGATCTAAAAATACCAACCCAAAGCTAAGCACTTAGCTAAAAGTTATCTATTGAGTGGAAAATCTGAAATTTTCAGACATGTACATGTCTTCAAACCCAGCTATCCAACTCAAATAGCTATATGGGGCTGATAGATCTTCAGCCATGCCACATAGTAGTAGTCATAGCAATATAAAATTGCATAAGACTTTTTGGCAGAGACTATAAATAGTCAAAATAAAAGTCATAGATCAATTCATAGATCACATGACCCTATCTCTTAAGCTTGTAAGTTATAAACAGTGAGGATTGCCAATTCCTCTACAAGCTTTATGATAAATGCTTAGCCAGAGCCAGCACTTAAAATATCTCTGTCAGGAACCCCTCCCCAAACCCCTGACCATGGTTTCGTGCTTTGGCACTCCTCAGAGAGGTGTCAGGGTAGAGCGTCGTCTAGGGAAAAATGACTTTTATTTTGACTATTTATAGTCTCTGCCAAAAAGTCTTATGCAATTTTATATTGCTATGACTACTACTATGTGGCATGGCTGAAGATCTATCAGCCCCATATAGCTATTTGAGTTGGATAGCTGGGTTTGAAGACATGTACATGTCTGAAAATTTCAGATTTTCCACTCAATAGATAACTTTTAGCTAAGTGCTTAGCTTTGGGTTGGTATTTTTAGATCTAGTGTCTGAACCTACCCTGACACCTCTCTGAGGAGTGCCAAAGCACGAAACCATGGTCAGGGGTTTGGGGAGGGGTTCCTGACAGAGATATTTTAAGTGCTGGCTCTGGCTAAGCATTTATCATAAAGCTTGTAGAGGAATTGGCAATCCTCACTGTTTATAACTTACAAGCTTAAGAGATAGGGTCATGTGATCTATGAATTGATCTATGACTTTTATTTTGACTATTTATAGTCTCTGCCAAAAAGTCTTATGCAATTTTATATTGCTATGACTACTACTATGTGGCATGGCTGAAGATCTATCAGCCCCATATAGCTATTTGAGTTGGATAGCTGGGTTTGAAGACATGTACATGTCTGAAAATTTCAGATTTTCCACTCAATAGATAACTTTTAGCTAAGTGCTTAGCTTTGGGTTGGTATTTTTAGATCTAGTGTCTGAACCTACCCTGACACCTCTCTGAGGAGTGCCAAAGCACGAAACCATGGTCAGGGGTTTGGGGAGGGGTTCCTGACAGAGATATTTTAAGTGCTGGCTCTGGCTAAGCATTTATCATAAAGCTTGTAGAGGAATTGGCAATCCTCACTGTTTATAACTTACAAGCTTAAGAGATAGGGTCATGTGATCTATGAATTGATCTATGACTTTTATTTTGACTATTTATAGTCTCTGCCAAAAAGTCTTATGCAATTTTATATTGCTATGACTACTACTATGTGGCATGGCTGAAGATCTATCAGCCCCATATAGCTATTTGAGTTGGATAGCTGGGTTTGAAGACATGTACATGTCTGAAAATTTCAGATTTTCCACTCAATAGATAACTTTTAGCTAAGTGCTTAGCTTTGGGTTGGTATTTTTAGATCTAGTGTCTGAACCTACCCTGACACCTCTCTGAGGAGTGCCAAAGCACGAAACCATGGTCAGGGGTTTGGGGAGGGGTTCCTGACAGAGATATTTTAAGTGCTGGCTCTGGCTAAGCATTTATCATAAAGCTTGTAGAGGAATTGGCAATCCTCACTGTTTATAACTTACAAGCTTAAGAGATAGGGTCATGTGATCTATGAATTGATCTATGACTTTTATTTTGACTATTTATAGTCTCTGCCAAAAAGTCTTATGCAATTTTATATTGCTATGACTACTACTATGTGGCATGGCTGAAGATCTATCAGCCCCATATAGCTATTTGAGTTGGATAGCTGGGTTTGAAGACATGTACATGTCTGAAAATTTCAGATTTTCCACTCAATAGATAACTTTTAGCTAAGTGCTTAGCTTTGGGTTGGTATTTTTAGATCTAGTGTCTGAACCTACCCTGACACCTCTCTGAGGAGTGCCAAAGCACGAAACCATGGTCAGGGGTTTGGGGAGGGGTTCCTGACAGAGATATTTTAAGTGCTGGCTCTGGCTAAGCATTTATCATAAAGCTTGTAGAGGAATTGGCAATCCTCACTGTTTATAACTTACAAGCTTAAGAGATAGGGTCATGTGATCTATGAATTGATCTATGACTTTTATTTTGACTATTTATAGTCTCTGCCAAAAAGTCTTATGCAATTTTATATTGCTATGACTACTACTATGTGGCATGGCTGAAGATCTATCAGCCCCATATAGCTATTTGAGTTGGATAGCTGGGTTTGAAGACATGTACATGTCTGAAAATTTCAGATTTTCCACTCAATAGATAACTTTTAGCTAAGTGCTTAGCTTTGGGTTGGTATTTTTAGATCTAGTGTCTGAACCTACCCTGACACCTCTCTGAGGAGTGCCAAAGCACGAAACCATGGTCAGGGGTTTGGGGAGGGGTTCCTGACAGAGATATTTTAAGTTCTGGCTCTGGCTAAGCATTTATCATAAAGCTTGTAGAGGAATTGGCAATCCTCACTGTTTATATAACTTTAATATTTTAAAAACTAAATGAGCATGTACATGTATACATATATGCAGCACAACCGTCCACCATAAATTATTCTATTTCAATTATTATTAAGGTTATACTCTTCTTGAGTTCCTTAAGACCCTCATCATGAGGTGTCACATTCACAAATAATGAACTTATAGGGAAGGCTTAGGCAAATACATGAAGACATTCAACATAAGTTGTCATATTTACCGATAGACTGCGAGTGTGGAGGTGCGCGCATATATATACACATAATACGTAATATCATTTAATTTAACCAACAATTATACTTACTAATTATAAGAAATAAATTAATAGAAATGACTGTTTTACGATTACATTAAAAATATTAATAATTAATTTAACCTTCCACGTTGGTCAAATAAGAGTTCATGATTTAAACTTGATTAGGCTTTAATTGTTAAGAAATGATTTAATGTTCGTTTAGTAAAAGTTTATAATAATTAGACTTCATAGTTTATACATTACATTAGAGGAGTTCCCGGTTCCTTGTGTCAATTCCTGCGAAGTCTTCTATTATTCATACTTTCTGTCCATGCCGTAGTTATCAATCCGGAGGTAGCCTTAGCTGGTTCGATCCTAGAACTATTTTATTGCAGTACCCATATGATTCAGGGTCTGAAATAGTGCCATTCATATTTCAACAATTACTTTAAAAACAGCAAGAGGGTGAAAAGTGCATCTTTCCCCCCTCCACAAAAATCAAACTGGAATTGTTCTTAATTTAAATATTTTTCTTTTTATACTAATCCTTTGGATTCACTGACCATGGTTTCCTGTTCTGATGGTTTTTATTAGGGTCAGAGTGTTAGTTGATCTTCCACAAATGGTAACACAATCTTTTTAAAATTTTTTTATATTCCTTATCTGACCTTTAATTATAAATTTTCCCCAAGGGCTCATTTACTTTAGATTAATTAAAACCAACAATCATTTCCATCTTGAGTTTTAACACAATAGAAAGTAATTTAATTATTGTACATTTTTAACACAATAGAAAGTAATTTAATTATTGTACATTCTTAAAGATATATATTTTTATCTTTATATCTTAAGTTTTTGCTTAAAATTTAGTTTTAAAATACTTTTTTTTAAATAAAGTTTTCTTTTAATAACCTAATTTGCAAACATTTATACTTTATTTTCTTTTTTAAAAATAATGTAACGGCATGTGTGCCTGTTACACATGTAAGCAGCTTCTTTAAATTTTCTTCTTTGTATCCTTTTCTTCTCTATCCAATATTTTTGTATTTTCTCAATTGAATATATATATATATATATGTTTTTTGGCACATACATGGTCTGTTACCCTAGACACATCTGTTTTCTCTCCTCTAATCATCAGTTTATTTTCTTGTAAGTGCTTTTCAATGGGACAACTGGTCTCACAATATACGTTCTTCCACGTTCACGTGGTATTTCATAGATCCAGTTTTTTCTTTTCAGCATTTCAAGTTTAGGCTTTGTAGATGTTAGAATTCCTCATAATGTGGTATGGCTCTGGAAAGTTGTTCTAATGTTATACTGATTGCAGATTTTCCTTAATTTGTCTGCTATTTTGGGAATGTATGGGTACTCTACAGTACCAATAATTGTCTTTTCTCTTGATGGTTCTTTTTGTTGTCTATTTAACATTTTCTTAATAACAGCTGAGTTTGTTCTATATAAATCTTTACTTTTTCCAAATCGCTGGTTTCTGAACAAACTTCTTTTGCTCTGTTCCATAGTGATAGTATAACTCTATGATGTTTTATGTTTCTGGTGTGATTGGATGTATAAGCTAGGTATTTTCCTGTATGTGTAGGTTTTCGGTAAACAGTAGTTTTGATTTTACCATGAGGGAGTCTTGTCACAAGAACATCTAAGAATGCCAATTTTTGTTCTTGTTCTGGTTCTATTGCGAATTTAATTGAAAGAGGATATGTTGTTGATGTGTTTCCAGAAAGTTTGTACCAGTGTTTCACCATGTGGCCACACAACAAATGTATCATCCACATACCGAAGCCAAACTTTAGATGGATATGGAGTAGTTTTTATGGCTAAGGTTTCAAGTTTTTCCATGTAAATATTGGTAATCAGGGGAGACAATGGTGAGCCCATAGCCATTCCTTGATTTTGTTGGAATAATTCTGTGTTATGTTGAAAGTAGGTTGTTTTTATGCAGAATATTAATAGTTCCATTATACTATCAATAGGAAGAGCTGTTTTAGTTTGTAAACTATTATCACCATTTAATTTTTTTCTTACAATAGACAGTGCTTCTTCGCATGGTACATTTATGAATAAACTTTCCACATCAAAGCTTACCAGTAAGTCAGTTCTTTCAATTTTCATGTTCTTGATTAATTCTACAAAGTGTCTAGAACCCCTGACAAAGAACTGGGTCTTGTATTACCTTAAAATTCAATATTCAAGAATCTAAGTGTCGAGGTTCGAATCCCATGCTAGTACTGTCACTGGTCAGGCCTGCACCTGAAGAAGAGGGGAGAATAAGACCTCTTGAAACATTGTGCATATACTAACCTGTTTGATGTACTATTACTAACAGTTGAATGTATTTGGAATCTTAAATAAAATTAATTTTTTCTAAAGACATTCAATACTCATATTAGATGATGGAAATAGTCCAATATAAAATATAACTAAACTAGAACATCATCATCGCAAATCTTCAGGAAAACACTAATATCTATTTAGTTTCTTATTCCTGTTTTTTAATAAGCATAAACACCTATATTCCTTGATTAGAATTATTACAACATCAATAAAAATATTGCAGTATTTTTGCCTCCATATTACTATTAGGTAGCAAAATTTTCTTGTTTTGGATCTGTATAACTATACATATAAGTTAGCTTGCAGTCAAAACAATAAGGTGTTTTTGAATTTCAGGTTGATAGCTTTACTGTAAAAAAAAAAAAAAAAAATGGGAGTAAGCTGCTGGGGGAAAGGTGCAGAATCAAAATTCCTCACAGATGAAAGCTATAACCTAGAAACTAGTTTGGGAATCTAGATAGATTGGGACTGGATAGGGATTTATTAAACATTACTAATTCCTCAAGCTTATATATTGTGGCAGAAGAGGAATAGGAGAAATAGATTTGCTAATTAAAAGTAATGTATAGCAAAGGTCATATGAAATTTTGTTTGTGTTACAAGAATTTTAGCCAAGAAATATAATGTCTACAGTTATTAAAAAACTGAGGCCAGTAAAATATATTGACCTGTTATCAGATCTATATAAATATGTAATCTAGTTGCCTTGGATTCAAAACATTGATGTTTTTGAATTTTAGACTGATAGCTTGATAGTAAAAAAAAGAATGACTGTTGCAAGAAAAGATGCACTAGATTAAAAAAATCCAGATGCATTAAATTTAGATCCAAAACTTTTCATTGATAAAAGCCATAAGGTAGAAACTATTCTGGCAGAGTAGATAGAACTGCATTGGATAGAAACATATTAAACTATCAGGCATTTATTAATTATCCAAACTTAGACAAGATAGTAGAACTGGAATAGGAGAAATTAAGTGGAGAATTATTTTTTTTCTTCTGAATTTTGAAAAACCAATTCTAGGATATGTTTATATTGTCTAGAATAGCATTTAGCTGAATTTTGAAACAATTCTGACATTTGCTATCCTATCAACAGGATGCTCCTACTTAATGCATAATAGGAATTTTGTGGATCACAGGTTTTTTGTTTTACAAAATATTTTCTTTGGTTTAAATATTTAATTAGATTACTTACATGCAAAACATTACTTACATAAATTTATTAAAAAACAATAATAGTATTAAAAATAAAAAAATACATATATCAGATAAAAATTATTTATGAAATTTCGGGAAACATTGTATACATAAGGTAATATCACATTTTGTACAGTAAGTCAGATATTTCCCTTTGCGTCTTATTGAACTAACACCTTTGCATTTCTCTTTTCCCAATCAAATGTCCTTTTCCATCTAATCTCACACTATCCAACATTTTTTCCCCCGAGAAAAATCGTGGTCTATCTCAGCAAGCTTTTCAAAATTTTGTTTCCACAATTCACGTATCTTTCCAAAATTATAAATTATATTTGTTTTGATCCATGAAGCTTTCTGGTCCTTTTTATTGACATTTGAGAGATTGATTTTGGACATTTAGTAGTTTCCTCCCAGACGAAACTCTATGACTTGCCTCTGGTGGAATGTAATCATCATCAGAGGTTGTACAGCTTCCTCATCAATAACTATGGCTATATTACTTACTGATTCCTCATCTGCTAAATTTATTTCCACCTCTCCTGGAACACCCTGAACTAGGGGGACTCCCATTTCCTCATCATCAAATCCCTCCTCATCTGTTAACTCATTAATCTCTGGACGCATAGCCAGAATATCTGCTTCTATCTCCTCTCTGAAAATAAATATTCTATAGCTTCTTCAGTAGTCTTGAATGCTTGATATTGTGACATGCTCTAAATCGGAAAGTGGAAATAAAAAGTTGATAATACCATATTGTAACAGTGTCCTTTTTATAGGACAGCAAGTTTAGTTGCATACATTGTTGAGAAAAATTTATTATTTCTTAGGAAATTTTATTTTTTTCTTTTAAATATATACTGTGTAAAATAATAACGAAAATGGTGCTTACCGTATAAAATTGATGACTTAGAACAACAAAAAAAGATAACTTGATGAAGAGCATAAAATCATATGAGTTGGCTGAATGGCAACTCATAAACTGACTGGTTGGTTATTTAAATGAATGCAAACCTTAGATTGGCATACCACGGCATGTCTGTCCGAGTTATGGATCAGAGAAACAGTATGGAATGTGCACAGACATGAAAATGATTATCCTATAAAATAGGATACCACATAATGGATTAAAAAGGATCATGTGATGTGTTGTTAATAAGAGAAATTAATGAATGAAGTTCTGCTATTATTGTGAAAAACAAAATAATTTTATTTGTTAATTATAATGTAAATTAATTTTCTGAATTGGCTTTTGATTCTGATGATTGTTTTTCTAAAATGATGAATAATTGTATGGAAGAATATTACATTAATTTTGTTTTGTTTTTTCAGGCGGTCAATATGGAACTGATGGAACCAGAGTAAGCAGTCTTTTTTTTTTTTTCCTTTTTTAGTTATCAGTTTAAAACATGTTATTTATTCATGTATTTTTTCATTTAGACAAAAGGAAAAGAAGAAAGGTGGAAAGAACAAAATCAAACAAATCAATAAAAGTCGTCAGCAAAAACATTTTATGCACAGAAAGGGAAAACAAAATCATGGACGAAGACAGAGGGATCCTTTATAATTGTACAGTCTTTGAAGTAATAAAAATGTTTTGGTAAAATAAATAATCTATACTTCATTAACATAATTAAGGGGGAAAAATTAGGTTATAATTGAGTAGTCGTTTAAATATGGTTAATAATGAATTGTATTCATGTCGAATTAGAAATTATTTATTTTATTTAGCCTATAGATTTAATACTCGTTAACTATATGGTTAATAATTTGTTTCTCACCACATCTATTTAGGTGATCGGATATTATATTTGATTTATGAAGTAAATAAATGCCACAGCCATGAATTGTCCTCATTTATTTAAGGTTAGATTTAAATAATTCTTGGAAATAATCTCCTGAGAAAGCTGGCTGACACTGCTTGGAGTTGTAATACAAGTACTTTATTGATAGATTCTTTAGGTCGAGCATATTCTACTGGTGAATACTATACCTTTGTTTGGAGAAAAAGTGCCTATATTAAACTTCTGACTACCCAATTAAATATTACCATGAGAAATTATTGATACACTAAAGTCTACTCCTTTGTAGTAGATTTCTATTTTTCACATATTCCTTCTTGAGATATAAGAAAATGCCTCATAGAAAATATATAAAAAGCTGTTAATTAAGCCAGACTTCCAAAATAACTCAAGATATAGTTCTACCACTCAAGAATTTATAACTGAAGTTATGACATAAAAAATAGATTTCTTATGAAATCCCAAACAAATTGGTAGAATTAAATTTTTTTATAAGTTTGTAATTGTATAGTTGCACATACAATGATTATTGACTTAAATATTCATATGGTTAATTGTAATTAACATTTTTCTGATCCTATTTTGGATCAAAGTAAAAAAAGTCTCCCTAAGTAGTTGTCAACATGTGATACTCTATTGGCAGCCAAAGGCCACTTTCAAATTTTCCCTACTAGTTATTTGGGGGGGGGGGGGTATGTTTGTTGTTATTAATTGTTTGATTTTGTTTTTTTGTCTCTGGATATTTGATTTCAGTACTTTGATTTATTTTATTGTTCCCGCATCTTGCTATAATGCCAATATTTAGCATCATAATTTCTATTATTTAAATAGATAAAAGATATCTATCCTCCACCTTTATAACCAAAATATGCATTTAATGATTCATTAAACATTAGATAATAATTTACCTGTCTTCTTTGAAGAAAGCACTATACCTACCCAATGACCAAACATTCTTTAAGTTTAGAATGTATTTGCAAGCCAAATTTACTTGTACAGTCATGCAGATTTGGCCCAAGTCAATCATTGTATGGCTTATTTGTCAGATAATAAAATCTAAGCATTCCAAAGCAGAATTTATAAGAATTGAATAAGCCCGTAAACATTAAGCAATCAGCATCTGATTGGCTTTTGGGCCTTCTAGTAAGATATTGTATTTACATTGCATTTATATATGTACAAAAATAAAAAAATGAGATTTGAAAATAATTCTCACAGAACAAAAATAAATAATAGAATCTTAACTCATTTAATGATAAATGTGACAGCAGAATCAAAAAATAGTTTTCAGAACAGCTTTAATATGAACATTTGAAAAAATACAGTATAAAGATCTTGGTAAAGATAAAACAATTTTTTAAATAAATAGTCCACTGTGGGGCCAAGGTCTCTCATATAGCAAGGTGACCAGGCTAATAATTGTAAGATAGTAAGGATTTGAGTAATTTTCTATCTTAGTTTTAACTTCTAGCTAAAGATCATCCATTTAATGATCGTGTTGGATGGTTAACCATGCTATCACGAATTAGCTAGCAAGAAAAATTCTAAGGCTTTTGAAAAAAAAAGTAACTTGACCCAAATTCGAATCTCTATATCATGAAATTCTTTATTAAAGGTCTTAGTAAATAGAGCAGGCATTAATGAAGTGTAAATAATAATTAAGTACAATTCAGCCAGATACGAAAGATATCTTCAAGTGATGTATATTTATAAGTTCTTAATTAAAAGCAGGTTGAGTAATTACAAACAGTGCTATAACCAAGGGAAAATATTTAATATTCATTACAGATCCTCAGTGCAATTTGTTTTAACATTTCAATACTAGAAAAGTATCATAAATTACAATCAATGCCATTTAGTTATATTGTTAATGTGGGATTAAAAAAACAAATTCATTCTTTTTATTGATATTTGAATTCAGATTTCTGGGTTAAACTCCATTATGGAAGACCCAGGAATTAGGACATAGTCCATATGATTGTAGCATTTTAGTTTTAATTCAACTCCCCAGGCTAATTTTGTTTCTTGTAGCACTGAACGAAAAAAATATTACTGATCATTTACTGTATGGAGAGAGTTTTGCTTTGTTTATAAACATCTATTTTCCTCACAACCTGCCAGATCTTTGATCACATGAAACATTCCATAATTTCTTGTAGCCTACTTTTTATTTATTAGACAATAATTGAACTTAATGGAAGACATTAAATGTAGCCAACTCAAGTTAATGCTCCAATGGATTTTCATTCTGATGAAGAAATAGAGTATTTCTATTTAAATTTACAGAATGCTTTTGATCAAGCCAAACATTTAAAAAGTGTCAGAGAATATTTCAATGCTAGAATTGGGTAATAAATAAAGGATGAAAGTACTTATGTAAATTTGAATATGAAGAAAGCAATGAGAAAGATAATAGACTTATGGAATTTTCTGGAAAAGAAAATCTATATTACGATTTCATTTTTTAATAAAAATCTAAAAGGTAGAGCTAAGATGGATTATATTTTGATTAATAGAAAATATGTATTTCAAAATTATAATATTAAATAATAGAATCAATATAGAAATGATCATTAAATAATATTTAACTATGTATATGCTAATGCAAAACTAGAGAGACAAAAGCTAGCAAAAAAATCAATACTAACAGTTGACATCTCTAACCTTCAGAAATACTCTCTTGAATTTGCAAATCATTAAAAATATGAACAGACTTCAATGATGGATCAAACTTGAACCAAATAATTAAAAAGTTAACTAATATTCTATTATATACAATGTTCAAATATCCAATATAATTATTTGTCCATAATGTTGTTATTGATATATACTTAATATAATAATCAATCTAAATAAGATTGACTCAAACAACTAATTATATTTACATATTATTCTATTAAGAAGTGCTATATAGATAACTGGTGCAAAAAAGTATCACTGAGTTTTCAACTGAGACGTGTTAATATATTGTACCAGTCGAAAATGTTTGTGCATTCAACAAGGTTTAGAATTTAAGCAAAAGTACCCCGAATCCAATCATGCCTGAGATACCCAGGTCAGGAGCAATCATGAATTCTAACCTGTTTGCCCATTCCCTAAATCTATAACACTACGGACAACACTTTACGGTGATACTACATAAATTAATTATATCCCAGCCTGGTGCTATAATGCTTTACATGAGACTCAGCTGGTGATGATGATGAGAGATTGGGTGAACCCAAGATATTAAGTTAAAACTATACATAAATATACATATTATTATGGATATTCGAACAACTGGATCAAAGTTTAAAATATAAATATTTATTTTGACAAAAATTTAAGATGATTTTAAATAAGTATACTTCACGCATTTAAAACTTTATTTTCATTACAAACATTAAAAAAAACTTGGTACAATTATTTTTATTTAGACAGATAATGAATTTAGTGCGGTGGTTACAATACTGACATATATTTCAAATAGGATTTTATTCAATGAACAAAATAAATTCATCTGAGTGATTGGTCGACGTTATACATAAAAAAAACATATAAAGATATGACAATAATAGAGTTTTGCTGTTTGTACGATTTCATAGGATGCCCTTGGCATCTGACACATAATTTTATTTTCATTTATAGCATTTATTGATAACACTTAAATAAGAATACATTTTGATCAGAATATATTTAAAACATTTATTTATTAAACATTTAAATTATCAGATATTGCGAAAATTCTATCAATACGGGAATTGCTTATTCAACAAAGGGGAGGGCAGCTTCATGAGAGGTTGGATTTAAACTCCAACTAAAAAATATTACAAAGAGAAAACATTTCATTATTACATATCATTACAGTTTATTTTGTCAAACAGGCTAAAAGAAAAATGAACTATAGAAAACTGCGGTGCTAGCATAATAGCCGAATATTTGTGGATCCAATATTTTGAAGTGCTTTATCATAGTATGGAAGAAAACAGTCTAGCCGACTTGCCACCCCACATTTTGTGGAATCGGTTGACAAAAGGTCCTTGGACGGAGATGCACTGGGTCGAACTTTGCCGGAATTATCACATGCATTGCTCTCGTTACGCGAGTATATATATAGTGTACCGGTCCGTTTAAGCCTCTATGTATATCTACACACATTGAGCATGGAATGCGTGTTATGTAACCGAGCAACGATTGTAGGTATTCAGTTAGACACCATCATTTATTATTTTCTAGAATTGCATCATAAAAGGAAATTACTACACTCATACCTTTGAAAGATCCGGTTCACCAAGACCTTTACGCGCCACCTCTGAGAAAAGATTGCTCCCTCCCCAGAGGGATATGACTGCATAATTTAGATAAGGGTTAGTCCCTTTTTGACTTAATAAAATCAATAATATAGATGCTTTACTTAATACATCACTAGAAAGATGGATATTCTAACGAATTACTCTATGTCCCAATAGAGATTAATCCCAGGCTAGCTCATCTACTCTTTATCTCGGGAAATTGGTTTGTTGCTTAGCTAATAAAGGAGGATAAACGATAAAATCTTAACTAATTACACAGCACAACATTGAAATTTTAATATTTTATCTCCGCATTTATTTAGCCCTTAATTTTATAATATTACAAATAAATAACAACAGAAATATATAAATATGAAACACACTATGAAATTTTAATCAAAAACCCCAATTTAAAATCATTAAATATTTACCCCATGGGATAGGATGGTCTAAGTTTCATCTTCGTTTGCACACTCTATAGCATTTGATAAGATATATTCTATACGTGATTTCAATATATATACGATCCATGGTAGATACGTGTTTCATCAAATAACCCTCTGTCTTTTTTCTTAATTTAATAAAGATTTATTATTTGGTGTTATTATTGAACGCAATTTATATTTGAATAAGAGAGTTCCTCAATCGATCCTGCCCGTAGCGGATCATCCAAACAAGGAACTAATAGACATTTATTCCCTTATTTTTTTACTATTATCCTGCACGTAGCAGATGGAACAAATTTATACTAATCGGAATGCATTTGCGGTAAGTAGTAACATACTGAATCCTGCACGTGGCGGATTAAAAAGATAGAGTTATTTATAAATGAACGCACGCACTCCATAGCCTTCCAAATATCTGGAAAGGTAGATTTAATGACCCGTTTCTTTATATGATACATTCTTAAAGAAAAGAACAGTTATTGACTGTAAATTAATCCTGCCCGTAGCGGATATTTATGTAACAAAATAAGACTAAAGTGGGCGAACAGGCTAATGCCTACAACTTGTGTGTATCTAAATTTACGAGTAATCTACCTTCCTTAAATCATTAATCTAAAACATTCATAATATACTAAAATTTATTTTGGTAATAAAATCTATTGAATCACATATAGAATTAATAATAATAGAAGAAAAATCAGTGGTCAAATACATATAAAATATTACGTAAATTTTCACTCTCTGATAATAGTTATAACAATAAAAAGAAAAACAAATCATTCGTAAAAATATTTAAATCTCACACACCCACAAAAAAATTATATTTAGAATTGTAAAGGGTTTTACTTCCCGTAGACTTCGTTTTCTTCTGGGCTGAGGGCTTCTGAAGGAGATATATACATCCTGAGCAGGCAACTGAAGGGGTCTCTTCTATGGATGGCAGGCAGAATAGTTCATAGGCAGCTACATTTTCGAATGGACAGAGTCACATAACTTGGTGGTTACATAGGTCTTGAGCAGTGCGAATGCACCGAAGCAGATTCTCTACTCCATGTTCACTGGGGCAATACTATTCAGTCTTGATTTCCTATTATCAAATGGATCCATGTTAAGATGATTTCTCATTGAAATTATTATATTAATTCTTTCAATAACTTGCGATATCTTTCTATCAAATCTATTTCTTTCAGCAGCATAAAGAATCTATTTTTTTCAGCAAACTTTTCTGGTCACATTCCCGATTCGTTTCTAGATTTCTATTTGCAGTTCTTTATTTCTTCGGATTAGACATGATTACAGCTTGCAATGACTTTGAAATTGTCATTTATATACTCTGTTGACCAATCATCAATGAAAATAAGTCAATCAGTTTTTACTGCACGCGTTGAACTCACTGTCCTTAACTCAACTCAATTCAATCTGCTCAACTGAACGAATGAATCAATTAATTTACAATCCCCTATATCACCTGATCAGCACATATATCCCCTCATTACAGGGTCACCTCTACAAACTATTGCTGTTTTCGATTTTTTTAATTAGTTTAATTACAACTCTTTATCTTTTTAAATCTGTTTAAGAATTTTCTTTTAAACCATTAGTGATTCACATTCCTATCCCATGTTTCAATTAATTCTTAATCTGCAGGTGTCAAGCCGAATGACTATTCATATGCTTTTACAATTTTCTCTAAAAATATTATAACAAAAGAGAAAAGTCATTGACTTGCCTGCGGTCATCATAATTAACAAAGAAAACAAAAATTTTATAAAGATTATGTGTTGTAACAAGGTTAACATTATTTTAAAAACTTTGTACATAAATTTATTTTCAACACGTAATCCAAAAATAAAATTATACATCGAAATTTGATAATTTAAAAAGAAAACATTTTTAGTTGCTGAGTTATTTACATTTAAGTTTCCCAGTATAATTTTATATCCCTTTCACCATATCAAAAATGACACATTTATTAAAACAGAAAAAAAAATATGCATTTCACTTTAAATGTATAGGATTGTACATTTAAAATGTATCGTCACTATTTATCTTTTTTAATTTAAAATATATTTCGTGCGCAAACGAAGTGAAAATATACTTGCACAGACCAACCTTTTATTATTTCTTTTTTATATATATGTTTATTCAGGCTGCAACTATGCTTGCAGCCATCTTTGTGCCAGTCCTTTAAGACTGACTGTCACAATAGTTATGGTCTAGGGACATTTATCATCCTGTTTACGACCTGAAATGAAGATGAGACAACACGGGCGTTCCGACGCACGTCTCTAGATAAAGCTTAACGTGAAGAGTGGCCTATGCTAACAATGCTATTATAACAATATAAAATCATTGGATTTAAAGACTAAATATAAAGCCTTAAATAGTTTAACAAATACGTAATGACATGTTAAAATAATGACCCGTGTAAGATAAAGTCATTTATTAGAAGTTACAACTATAATTAATGAAGCGTGCATTGCTCCCCTTCTTGAATCAATATTTTGTTTAATATATAACAAAAAGACTAAAAGTGCAAATAACAAAATAGAATTTGTTCACCAGTCTTTTTGGCGATGATGAATAAAGAAATTAATAAAACTAATGTATACCAATATCCACCCCAGATTGCAAAGTATTTATATATTTTGTATACTTTTACGACAAAATATATTTTTTTAAAAAAGCATATATTCATTTTACCAGAAAAACTCAGTCTTATGAACTATTTAGAAATAAATAAGAACTCATTAATCCCCCCCCCCCTAAGTTCGTAAAACCGGGTTTGATTGGAATTTAAAAATAAAAATTTAGTGAAAAATATAAAAATATTTAAAATAAATTATAACCGCACTAAATTATAAAAGAAAGTAAGAAGCGTGAGTTGAATGAAATGTTTTACAATAATATTAGTTAGGGTTATAGAGAATCGATACCAAAGAAATAATTATTAGTTTTAACGTATTCGCCGATGAGCGAGTTAAAAGAGATTAAATATATAGAAAACATTAATTTAAAGAGAGTTTACAAGTTATAATTTAGGTAATACGATTATAATGACTTTGGGCTGGTTACCTCAGCATTCTATGGAATACAGACGAATTTTGTCTCTTGGCCTCGGCGGTTCTTTGACGGCACGGGCACACTTTAACAGTAGAAGCTACATCATGCACGGCGAAGATTGGAGCTGAAGACCGAGGGGAAGGCAGCTGAAACCCCTCAAAATTTACACAGACGTGAAACCGGTTAAAGACTATTGACCTCACTCTCTGACACAATAGATTTTTAGGCCCTATTTATACAAAACTTTGAGGTGTTCAAAGAATGTTTTTTAATTAAACTTTTTATCTTTAATTAACAGAAATATTTTAACTATTGTTAGTGGAGATGGAATCGTTAGATAACTGTCCAAAAATAATTTCAAATCAATTTCCAGATTGGAAATAGATTTGATAAAAAATGTTATCAGCTAACTAACATCAATTAGCTTTGTTTTAAATTTTACTTTAATTTAAAAATTCCTTTTTAAAATCATGAAACAAAGTAATGTCCCCACCCCTTTAATTATTCTTGGACAGCCATCTTCCATCTTGAATTTTTGTATACTTATATGAAGAAAATATTTATAAAATAAATAACAAATAGTTAAAAAAAAAAAAAAAAATTATTTAAAAGATTTGCTTGAGCTTTTATATATATATATATAAAAGCTCCGTTAATATATGTATATATCTGAGTCGCATCCATAAAAGTCAATGTTTAAAATTAAAGAAAATTTTTATTTGAGATTTATATTTATAAACTTTTATAGATGCGTCTCAGAAATATACCTATAGTTTATACACGTGACGAAAAAAACAGTGGGTTAAGTGGTAGAACAGTGGAGCTCGATCTTGGGCCAAGATCGACTGCTACAATATGAAGAAAAGAATATGGAAATATTTTAAAATGATCCATTTAGAAGAATTGAATATCTGGAATTCTGTCAAATATAGTGAAAAAGAGTTACCGAACTTACAAGGAAAGCAAAAAAAAAAATAAAAATCTTAAAAGTATAACATTTTATTAATATTGGAAGAAAAGTCATTTAAACTATAAGGAAAAAAGATGGCACTATTATTAGAAAGAAGGACAACATCAAGAAATCTGTAGAAGAATTTACAAAAGGTTACATAAAAAATAAAATAAAATGACCTCTACAATTACTACATTTTCTGAATGACTATTTTAAATGAAATAGTGAGACATGCAATCAAATGAAGAACGAAAAAGCTCAGGAAATGATGGAATTATTGTCATCTTAAAAGAAGCAGATGAAGAAATCGAGAAATTGTTGACAAAATTACATATCAAATGATTAAATGATAAAGATGTAACAGATAATTGAAGAATACAGTAACGAGATATTTAAGGAAAAAATTAAAAATTGCAGGTTTATTAATTTTTAAGATGCTTATTAAGATTACATCTGAGTTTCATTTTATGCGGTAGATAGGTTCCACAAAAAAACCCGCATTAACAAAAAATCGCACAAAAATAGACTTAACTTACCTTGAAAAATGGGGGATAGGGTCTGTAATTTTCAGAATTCGCATAAAAGCAAAGCAACGAGGAAAAATTACTTTAAAATTCGCAATAAAAAAATAAAGTATGACTAATAAAAAATTTCAAATATTTGGAAAAAATTAATACAAGACAAACTTTTTATTAACTACAGTATTTAATTTTACATTTTTCATACATATTTTAATCATTACCGCTAGCGTTCGTTTGTAAACTGGTAAGAAATCAGATTCGATATGATGTATTGCGGCTTCTTCTTAAACAAAGTCAAGAATCTCTCAGCAATTATGCCCAGAGAAACTTGTTAGCCACTTTATTTTTAATTCGTGATATGATGTACAGCTAGCGCCACTTTCAGTCTTGTGCTATGTTAATGGTTTTCTGTTTCTATATTTAAGAAATGAGATCTCTCTCAATCAAACAAAAAGATTATACATTATCATTAGAAAGACAATTTTGAAAAAAAAAAAATTTTCAGTTTATAAAATCTTAGTTTTTTATTTTAAAAATCTAAAAGATTATTTATTTCTGATATATATAACAAAATACGTTTTAAAAGTTTGTTTTTTGAATATTTATTGCGATATTTTTATATGTAAGTATAAATCTATTATTATTATTTACTCATTAGTATAAATAGGTTATTTACATAGAAGCTAACATTTTAAATACAGCTTCAGACCATATTCACGTTAGCTGCTAATATAACATTATATTTTTGAAAAAAAAAAATTTCAAGTGAAAATAAGTTATTAATAATTTAAATTTCTTGATATCTAATAAGTGAAATGAAAGATATTAAGAAGAAACATGAATCACATTAAAATAATCCGCATAAAACGAGACCCAGGTGTACTTTGAATTCAAATCAACCAACAGAACAAGTTGGATTTAAAAGTGGTTTTAGCATAATAAATTACATAAAAGTATGGGTTGCGAACATTCTTTGTAGATTATGAAAAGATTTGATTCTATAAACATTTATGCGATGAGTAAAGCTTAAGAACATCGAGATATAGAACCAAGATAGTGTCAATTTTTACCAATATTTACCAAAATGCAAAAGCTGTGATTAGGTTAAATGGTGACACTAAAAAAATTAAGAATGATAGAAATGTACATTGCAGATTTTATATCTCTAAATTTTTTTACTAACAATTTTATAAGAAGTATTTTGTGGATTAAAAGGGAATAAAAATACATGGTTCTCATTTAGTTTTTGCGAATACTTTAGAGCTTCAGAAATATTGCAACAGTTATCAGATGAAAATAAGAAAGTAGAAAATAAAAATTGATAAGAATGAAATAAAAATTAACAATTGCAAATATCTTGGTTATGAATCATTACAAGATCACTTTTTCTTATGCTTACACAAGCTGTTTTAACAGTAGCAACTCCACTTAGTGTAAGCACTAGTAATCAATAGATGCTAGACGATTGTGCATCATAATCCCTATCCAATATCTCCAGATTAATCTCTAGCTTATGGCTTTCATCAATAAAAAGTCTTGGATCTGGGAGGAGTGCTTAAATCTTTGAATCTAATGCATCCCGAAGCACCAAGCTTTTTGGTTAACTATAAAGTTATTAGTTAAACTGTAAGCAATATTTTCAATTCAAGCTAACTCACTTGTGTAATCATACAGATATAAAAGATAATCATGTGACGTTTTAATACCAATCCTAGCCAAAGGATAATGGTGACTATTGTTATAAAAACCCACAGCCACCAAAATATATTCTAACAGAATTTTTGTCATGGTACTCGGGTTTGAACCCAGAACCAAAAATATATAATGATATATATTCAATATGTGCCATAAATTTTGATTCTAATAAATATGAAAGTTGAATGGTTAATAAAATTCAAATAAAAAAGATATATTTAAACCTTCACTTTATCAGACATTCTTGAAATATATATGAATAAAGAAGGCATTTGAGATGAGTGCAGAAAGTTTGACACTTATAAATCAAATTATAATTATTTGTACATCAGATAGTGCAATTAATAATCATAGAAATTTAAATTCTAGGAATGATGACTTAAATTTTTGTTAGGGATTTAGGAAAGGCCCAATATTAATATATTAGTAATCAATAGCTGATGTTTTTTTTTGATACAACAGATCAAGGAATTGCCTATGTACCCCTGCCTTTAAGGAATATTATTCTTTGCTTGTAATTGTAAAATATGAGCATATTGTTTTGTTATCCATTCTAAAATAAGAACCTGCTTTACCACTATCTTCACAGGTTACTATAAGAATTGAAATCTTCCATAAACATATGTAAAGTTTATTTTCCTGAATGGCGATTACTTTATTATATGATATATATTCAGCAATATTTTTTTGCTTTAGTAGATGGTTTGAAACAAAGGCACCATATTATATTTTGATATACAATAATTTTGTTTGCTAATTAAAAAGATCACTCTATAATGGGCATCGAGATATTCCATGGCTACAAACATCAAGTAATCATTTTTCATTTTGATCATCAAGAATCTTCATCTTAATTAAAATTTATATCCTTGTTCTGGTTTCATATTTGCTCTCTTTTTTGTTAACCATTACTTTATCATGAAATCAAGTTTTGCACCTTAATGGGGACATTGCTTTTAAATATCTTTATTATCTGTTTATGCTATGGATGGTAACATTTCACAATAATGCACTTGTTTTTTTTCATGCACAAGTTGATAACAACCATATAACTTTTACACAATTATGCATTTTTTTTATAAAATAGAATATATTACAGATAATAATATTTAGTTGTTGTTTTTTTAAAATGTTATTATTGGAAAAAAATTTAAATATTATTTTAATAAGACTTCTGATTCTATTTTGTAAATGAAAATAACAGAACATTTTCAAATTTTAATCAGTTATGATTTCATCTTGGTTTTTATCACTTTCACAATGAAAATATTAGTCGTAAAGGATAAAATTGTTAGTCGTACAGTGTGAACAATTAGAAAATGAAAGTTAAAAAACTATTATGATCTCGATCGGGATTAGACAAATGACCTATATATTTACGGAATGACTGCCTGAACAAAAAAATTTTTTTTTGTTTCACTTATTGAATTTAAATTTTTGTTACATTTTTTTTTTCTGAATATTAATAAAAATTGTTTTTTAATTACACTATTATTACTTTACAAGAATTGAGCTCAATTTTTTTCACCAAAGGTGAAATGTAACGGTCAAAAACGTGATTCGTTAACAGTGCAGAATTCGACTACCACACAGAACTGCAGCACCATCTAGATAGCGAAGCCACCTGTAGTACTAAGTTCGAACATAGTTTATCGGTTACACAATACAATCTACGAAACAACGCATCTGATGCTACATTAGTAAATACTTATTTAGGCACGATGATCAGGGAAATGCAAGAGAATCAAGAATTTATTTTTGAGTTAGCCAATAATATACTAATTAATATTTATAATTACCTGATCGAGGAGATTATTGAAATAGGTTTCAAACCAATAAAGATGTAAACGGCAGACATATAGTTTAAAATTATTTATTTAAAATAATTTGTAATAAATCATTTTACTAATAATATTTGATTATTTAAATCTCAGTAGTGGGATTTTCCGATACTGTTATATTTTATCGAGAAATACATTTATTTGATGACGTAATCTAGCTACCTAAAATTCTCGAGCAAGTATTTCAAGAGTATGCCTTTGGGGATTTATACCTTTGCAATGCAAGAGTCTAAAGTAGGATTAATCGTAGTGGCGGACATATATTTGTTTAATTAATGATATTTACTAATTACTATGGGCAAACATTTATTTGAGAGTGAGTTATGTCACTAATGCAGAGACGGAGTTATATATTGAATAATAAAGCTAATAAGAAACACGTGGTACATCTAGTAAGTCGATATAAGGGTGGCAGTATATTGAAACTGCGAAGCCGTGGATGAGTTAAGAACAACGGGCTGGGCAAATGGTTCATGCCACATTAAGTCCTAACTGCGTGACGGTCGTCAAGTCCTACGGGACATTCATTTGTCAGCTTTTGTAGGACGACTGGGATTATTTTAAATCCTAAAGAATCTGGAGCATGCAAGGCTTATAATAAGTCATCGCGTCTCTAAAACGTAACACATGTATAATTTATATATATTATGCTAAGATTGAAATATATTTTACAACTTGGCCCTACATTATCAACATTTAATAAAGAACGTTTGCGACTCTCAAGGAAATGTAATTTACAGAATTACTTAAAACTTAATAAAATATAAAACAATAGGTAGGCTGGGTGAGTATTAATAACTAATATGTCAGCCACTTGCTAAATAGTAGACACCTGCATTACAATAAATGAAGCATTTAGAAAATTATGGAGATTTCCGAGCAAACCATCCAACAGTATATAAAAGAAATATATTAAGAGGCCACTGGACAAGATGGCATCCACCTTGATTAAAATAAATTTAAACTTGGCGAGGTCTGGTTGGAAATCTTTTAAGCATGCAATAATTAAATAATATAAATGTAAAATTTAGAAATACATACCCAAGAAAGATAGAATTAGGCAAGCTAGATTATTAACGAAATTTACATAATAAATTAATTATTAAATTTATAGTTTTACAAATGAGAATTTTACAATTTATAAGTTATATAAAGAATGAGCTATAGCGTGATATTAGTAGAGTACTCTAGAGCTTGGGTACAGGTACCTGTTTTATACGTTTTCCGAATCAGTGACCAATAGCAAATTGTTCATGATTCCAGCAGTAGCAGTTCTTTCCAGCATTTAGGTGATTTAGTTATTTGAATAGTAGCAGCAGCTTTCTGATTGTGGGCAGCAGATCCTTTTGGTTGATTTTATGGAGGGCACGGGCATAGGTTCGCGGCAGACAATTGACCATCTCCGGGGAGAATAGACTTTGGCGCTTTCTACTCACACATACTGTGGCAAGTAAATCCAATATATATATATATTTGGAGACTCTCAACTGATCGAGAGCACAGCTAAACTTCAACTGAAAGTTATAGGAAAGTTCAAAATGTCCTTCTTTCTTGATCTTATCGTTTTACTTTTGTTATACTTTATTTTTGGATCCACTCATTTGCCCCGAGGATAATCAATACATTCTTGTAAGTTTAATTAATCTAGAAAGCTACGTTTCTATTGTTCACGTTTAATTTTACATTTACATTTTTGTAATTAGATTTTAGGGAATTTTTCTTTTTAAATAATCTATTATCTCTCATCGACCGTTACTTTTTAAATTTCAAATACAAAAGGGAACATACGATTATTTTTACTTTTAATTAAATATTACAATCAGATTTCTAAAATTATTATTAAATGAAATTTAAACAAAGCAATAAATAACAACCTTTTAATTTAAAATAAATGGTTAAAATTATATACTTTTATATACTAAAAAAAATACAAATTATATTAATTATTTTTATCTATTGCTTTAAATTTGTTATCGAAACGTGTGTGTGTTTATGGTGGATTTTACATATATTTATTCATTTTTAATATTGCTACACCCACAATTCGATACCAAAAAAGTTTAAATTTGGGTAGGATAGAGTGGTGGGTGAGAGACGATAAAAAAAAGGTGAAACTTAAGATTCGAATCTTACTGTTTCAACATATGGCCACCCCTAGTCTATACCGTCTGTAATAAACTTTTTACATATTTTAAAATAAATCACTCAAATGCCTTGTCAACATTACTGAATATTATTCCTCAAGTAAATAATAAATTTGTTTGTTTAATGAAGTATAAAATAGAGGCATTCAATGGCAAAAAGTGTTGTGATATTAGATTCAATTCCTTACCATATCACAGTAAGTAGGATTAGAAATAATCAATGAAAGGATATATTTTGAGAGTTTACATGACTTTGTAATAGTTTTTAATTATTATTAATATGTGTGGATTAAATTCCATCGATTTAGCTTTAGAATTCCAATTGTTGTAGATGAAGAATACTTTTATCTTGTTTATAAAAAAATTGTATAAGATTTTTCTTATCTAAAATAACAATAATAAATACTAATCAAATATTCTTTTGTTTCAAGTATATTCTGACATCTTAAAAAGCTTAATTTTTTTCTTTTGCATAATTAGACAAAACAATGAAAAAATTTAGGAAATTCTTTTTAATAGGACTAATTTACAATGAATATCTATTTACATAATAAAATATTTACATTTGTTTCTTAATGCATGAACAAAAATATTTAATGCTCAGAAAACCATAGTAAACTGTTATGGAAGATATTTCACCTGTTAACTGCAGGGATTAACTTTTGCATATCATCATCTGTTAGTTCTGGGAATAGTTCCACCATCAGTAAGTCTAGGAGAGTATAAACCAACTATAACAAAGAAAATACAATGTTGCTATTTACTGGACAAACTAATCTCTAAATTGTTAATATTGATTAATCTTAACTATATCACACCTGTTTGTTCAAGTGAGGATGCTGAACCATATCAAATAGTGTCTGAACTCCTTGCTTGTGTTTTGTTTCACCAAGGAACCATTTCACCCACCCTAAATTACACACACAAAAAAATGGAGATATAAATTGACCTGTCAAGAGAGATGAAAAATCATTAGTATCTTAATATAGAAGAAAGTACTTCTTTATATCCATTATGTTTCAGAAACTATTTTTAGTATATGTGAAATAATGACCTCAATGGTTATAATTTTACATCGATTTATAACAATTCAAATCATTGGAGAAATGAACAAGATAATATATTACTAGATTCTGTAGAAGACTTGTTGTATGTTAAATAATGTTTAGATGGATAATTAATTTTATTCGTCTAATATGTAAATGCAAATATCATTTAAGCTTATTGCTTTCAGTGATATTCCCGACTTCTTGTCACTGCCCCCATCCAATATGGAATCTTACACCTAGTCTAGTCTACGGAATGAAAATAAACAATAGTGAAAATAACAATTGACTTAGCATTGTGACTGATGCAATTATTTATCAGATATATTGTTGGCTGCGCTAAATCATGTCAAACTGAAAACTTAAATTAGAAGAACCACATGAACAACCCACACCATTGTTCTCCTTCTTTCCGTAGAGATGATCTTACAACTGTTACTTGAAGACTGGTTGTTAAATCAGCTGCTTCAATGTTTTTATAGACTTTGCACTATCTTGATTGTTTGCAGTAAGCATTAGTTTCTGATGAAGATAAAATACCTGTACATTTCTTTTGACAACACTATTTAGGATGAAATCTCAAATTTCTTGTGAAATTTAAAGCAGAGAATGTAATATCAAATAGATGGTGACATGAATGCAGCAAATATTGTAATGACGGGAGGAAGCGTTTAAAAATATTTAGCTTAATACTGCATTAATATATATAGTTTATTTGGATTGCCAATCTGAAAATGTTCATTCTTATTTAAGTATCATTACAGTTTCTTCTGAGAGTAAATTAAAATAAAAACATCACATGATCACCATTTCTTATGCTTGCTCAAGTCTGTTTTAAAATAAAACATTATAATGACAATTTCTCAGCCAAGTCTCTGAAAGATCAAAGTAATAAGATAAGCCAGATAGTATGAAAGAGATTTGGCAGAATAGTACATTTGCCATGGCTAAAGAAACTTTATTTAATAAATAATTTGGAAAAGAAATGCTTATACTTAACAAAAGGTAAGCAATATAAGATAGAAATGAATAATAAGCATTAAACCAGTAAACCATTACATGATCAAATTTCCTACATACAACTATTAAAACAGAGACAAAACCCTCCAAACAGGAGTACTACCCAGTGCAAGCCAGAGTAATCAGCAGATGCAAGAAAGTTTATGCATAAAATCCCTATTTAGTGTTTATTCATACCCCCAGACTAGTTTCTAGCTTATAGTTTTCATCAATGAGATGCCTTGAATTGGAGAGCACTGCATCTAGATCTTAGGATCTAATACAACCTTCTAGCATCCATCTTTTACCTTTTTAGTTAACTGTAAAATTATGAGTTCAAAATGAAAACACGTTTTCAATCCAAGTTTGTATAGTCATATAGATCTAAATCTAGTTCAGTATCTATATACTTTTTGATGTCTGATTCTTTAATAACTATACTCACCATTTCCTATGCTTACCCAAGCTGTTAAAACAGATGAGATGCACTGTGGTTTCTCCTTTATTGGAGTCGGGAATCTCTCGGCCACTATGCTCAGAGAAACCTGTTAGCCACCTTATCTGGCCTTTCCATTCCCCACTCTGTTTTTCCCATATTCTTCTCTATTCTGCTCCATCCCTTTTACACAATATAATCTTTGTCAATTCTATGGCCTTTATATCCTAAATCACCCTTATCTTTTCCCAAACCCAGCATAAAAACCAAGAACCCACTTTCTGTATAATCACTTTATTTATATTTATTCTCCCACAACTTCATTATTTGCACCATCTGCTTGTAGGTATTTATATCCAATTAACAGATGCTTAATATTTTCTATACCTTTCTTACATAATTTGCAGACTAAATAATCCATATTTTTCTATTTATGTGCATATTCTCTTGATGCTAAATATCCTGTTCTAGCCTTAAACAGTAAACTATTCTTGCTTTTATCATAAATTAACTCGCACCAATATTCTGTTTACTTTTATATGTATTTACTCTTTTTTCTCTCCATACTATTTCTTCAACTCTCTTATTTTTTATTAATGCATCTATTCTTCTATCCTATTCCTTGCCACTATAACATTCAACAATTTTTAAAACAATTATCCCACCTTTTATATAAGTCTTTATCCAAATCTTCTGCATACTGTACTACCTTTCTCACCCATCTTGTTGCCTATCATTTACCCAACCCAATTAAAAACTATTTTGGTTATTCTCTTATTAACCACAAATTGCAATTTACTGAACATTTTCATTTTGCTTTTTGCATTTCTCATATAAAAATTTGACCATCCCATTTCTCCTTGAACTTTTTCTAAGTAATCTAACACCCATTTACTAATACATAATACATCATTACCATAAGTTAACTCTGCTACTGCCACCCCCTTCCATACAATTCTTGCTATATCATATTTATTATATAAAAACACTGTTAATTTCTTTATCAGTCCCTTTCTTTTTTTTGCTTCACTTCATTAATTTTTTCTTTTATTCATCCGAGCAATTTCTCTGATTACTTAAGACGTTTCTCAAATAGTTATATCTATTCACCACACTTAACTTTATATCCCGCAATAAAAATTCTTTCTCCTCTCTTTCCCAGCATTTATCATCATTACTTTTCATTTCCCTTCACTAAATTTAATCCTCATATTTTTATCCACCTTTGCGCATGTCTTCAGCATAACTTTCATATCTTCTCTACTTTCTGTACACAAGAAGTGTAAGTTTTATAGGGATGAAGAAAATAAATTTTTATAAGTTCGGTTGTTTGTAAAACTTGATTAAAAGTTTTGCTGTTTTTTTTAAAAATATATATGTATGTACGTGGGAATTATATTTTAATACCACAGCTATATTTAGTTTTTACTTTTGAAAAAAAAAAAAAAAGAGACTAAGATTACTTTTTATTTATTTATATAAAAGTAAATTATAGAAATAAATTGCTTTTCAGATTTAGGATTTAGATTGATAAGAATAATTAATTAAAAAGAAAGAAAAGAAAAAGAAAATAATTTTTCATTTGTTAATCCCTAGATCTGAAAAATGCAATTTATTTTCTTTAATTAGATAGCTATTGTTAGCTAGTTGAAGAATTTTATGAATTTTAATTAAAAAAAAAAAAGTTTTGTAATTGGTTCAGATAGGAGAGATTCTTCTATAAAAGGCTTAATCAGACTATTGTATTATACTTATACCAACTCTCATATTGCACCAACTCCGAGAGATACTTGCACAAACTATTCCTGCAAAAACTTGAGAGAAGAACGATTCCTGCATATTCTGAAAGAAAGCTGATCCTGCAATTATTATTCACTTCGAATGAACACTAAACTTACCACAAAGATGTTTTCTCATATCATGATTTGCTAAGCTTTTTGCCAGGACAGGTTCATGCTCCCTGTGTCTCCATTAACTGCCTATAATGTCATAAGAACCAACTACAAAGAAACCACTAACTGACTCTCCCAAGCCTACCGTCAGTGAATCCAAATCAATGGACCACCCTCAACAAGCCTAGTGCACTAGCGTTTATCTTTTATTAAGATACCTTACATTCTAAAATTTAAATGATTTTTTTGTCTTAGATTTGTTTTCTTTTTTTTTTTTAAATATACATGTGTTCAAATTTTTATTTTACTTTGTGTAAATCGGTTTCTGTGCGTTGATATTTTTCTCTTAAATGAGTGCTAGTTTCAAACCTGTACTGTATGTTCCGTTTAAGTCTTAGTAAGATAGTATAGTTTTATTTGTAATCTCACATTCCTTTTTGTTATAGAGAGCAGTCTGGATATTATAGACTATTTTAATTAGCTTCTGGCTTGTGACCCATTTTGTTATTAGTCCTACTTATGTCGAGAAACCAAGAGTACCTCTCCTCACCGGACTGATTTCTAGCATATCCAACAAGATCTTTCCATCCATAGGAATGATAACTTTTCTGTTGTTTGTCTATTGGTCAACTAGGTATGCACTCATTTATGGCCATACCTTGGTTGACTGCAAAAAATTACTTCTTGCAAAACCCCAGGACATCAGAAACAGAGATGAAAAATTAGTTCCAACATACATCTACAATGCTTCATGGAGCCTTGTAGCAATGGACAATTTGTGATTGAACAGTTGATTTTTTTTTATGCCCAGACCATTGGTATTGGGTTATGTAACCTTTATTTTAGTGTTAACAACATAACTCTGTTATTGCAATAATATAATTCTTTGAACTCACAATAAAATTTCTTGATACTTTGGAAAAAAAAAGGAAATTTTTAATTATTTATCATAGACTATTATGAAATATAATAGTAGTTAGTTTTATTACTTCGAACTTCCAATTCGTTTATTAGGGGCATGTATGATCGGTTTAACCCTCTCAATAGGTAGATCGTGAGCTCCTACCCTATCTCACTCAGAGGGAGGTCAGTTGATTGAAAGTAATAACTTTCAATGCTCTTTCTTTTTTTTTTAGTTAATGTTTTGGAAGTTACCTTCGCATTTCTCCTGTTTCAACATAAGCTTTCAGAAATCTCAAATACAGAGATTCATTCTTTTCCTAATTATGGGTTATAAACAAGAAGCTAACCCCCCCCTTTTTCTTATGTGAGATCACTGAATACTTGCTAGTACTTCTGTATTTTGCACTCTTTCAGATATATCACGCACAGGAAATCGCTATCTAAACCATATTAAAATATTTTAGTTTTTTTTTTTGACGAACGTACGAGTACTATGTTTTAAGTTGATTTTAAAGTTTGTCATCTAGATTTATGTTTATTTAATCATACTACTAATAAAATATTTATTCATTTTTATTTAGTTGATTTTGTTTTCTGTTGCTACCTTTCCAACCGTCGGAACAAAACATAAGATCTCATTTGCTTAGTTGAGCTAGTCCAGCGCATTCAGGTTCATATATCCTGTCCACCCTTAAAATAAATGTCCTAGTTCCGATTTTCAGACTAGTGGTGCCCTTGTGGTCAGTATATGCAAAACCAAAATCTTTTGTCTGGTATAGTATATATTCCCTTGCCACCTATTAATGGTATCTCTACCCCTTTCCTAGTCTTTCTATTGCTCTCTCCAATTGTCTCAAATATAACAAAAATAAAATAGATGACATAGGGCATCCTTGCCTTAGTCCCACCCATTTTAAATTTTAATTGATTCTGTATTTCCTAATTGATATGTAGAGAAATTATTTTCATACAAGCTCTTAATAAGATCTATTAAAGCTCTATTCATTCCCAAATTTACTAAACTTACGCATAATCTATTTCTATTTACTCTATCATATGCCTTTTCTGTATCTATAAAAACCATATATAACTGTCTGTTTATCTATAAGTTGTGTAACTACAAATAAACTATCTCCTATATGCTTATCTGATTGAAAACTTCCTTGCATTTTCTCCATTATATTATTTTCTTTCATCCACTTTGCAACTCTTCCAGCGACCATATATGTAAAATCTTTATATAACACTAACATTACTGCTTATTGGTCTTTAACTTTTTATTACCCTTACCCTTTACTTTAAATAGTAGGGTTACTCTTGTATTATTCCAGCTATCTGGAAATTCTCTCTTCTGTGCCATTTTATTAAAACATGTTAATAGATTTAATTTTGCTCTATTTCCTAAATTCATCACTCTCTCTGCTGCCCATCCATTTAAACCTTTTGCCTTACCATTTTTCCAATTTCTTCCCTGCCTCATTCAATTCATTTTCTGTAAACTCAATATTTCCATTACTATATGCTTTCATATTTGTTATCACTCTGTCCTTCATATCTAACATATTTTCTATATCCATCACATACTTATTAAGATTGTCTAATTCTTCCCTAGAGCTACACTCTATTCCCTCATCATCTAATAATACTATTTCTCTCTCCCCTACATGCTTTTCATTAATACATTTTCAAAATTTTTTTTATTTTCATTTCTTCCACTTTTATTAGTATCCTCCAACAATTTACTATTTAATTTCATTCTCTCTTTATAATTATCTATTTTAGCAAAGTTCTTTTCCCATTTAATATTAACATCTTTTTCACTTTCTTTGATTTTCACAGCACATTTATATTCTCTGTATGCTTTCCCTCTCTTTTACACTTTTACTAATTCCCACTTTTCTATTACTTTTATTTTTCTGAATATTCTCACCTAAAACCCTATTTGTCACTTCTTCTATTTCACCAAACCAGTCCTTATATTTCCCTTAACAAACTCATCCATGATTTCTTCTACTTTTATTTTATATTCTTCTAATTTATCCTTATCATTCACTCTCCATCACATCTTTCATTATCCTTTCTACTTTTATTACTATTTTCCATCAGATGGGTTTTAGATAAGATTTAAAAAGGGAGGTTGTTTGAAATTAGGGTTGGTATTTAAATTTGTATAAAAAGTTTCTTGGATGATTTTAAGACAGATTTGTAATTAAATAATGTAAAAGAAAGAGTAATAAAATATAGCAATGGGAGAGAGGTGTAAGTAAATATATGTATATATGTTTACGTTAATGTAAGATGAAAGTTTTTATGTAATTGAAGTTTATTTATAAATATGTATTTCATATTGTTGTGACCTTCTGGTTTGGCACCAGAAATAGTCATTGTAGTAGTGTGGTAGTATATCAGTAATATCTGATATAATCCTCTTTTAAAAAAAAATGAAATAACGTGAAATTTTTAAAATTTTTTTATCTTGACTTAAAACTGTAATCAAAAGCAAGTGTAGGTGTAATTAAAAGATTTCTTAAATGTTTAGTGTCTTGTTTTGGGGTATAATCAGTAATAGGGGGGTGGCTTGTTATATGTATAGTCAGTACAGTTTAGGTTGTTACTTACTTGTTTTATTTGTTCATAAAGCAGTATTCAGTTTTGTTAGAATGATTTTCTAGTCCATTTGTTTTGTACATTTTAAATTTATAGCATAAACAGTAAAATGTGTTTCACTCATCATCATTCACATTGTCATTTCAGTCAGTATAGTATAATACCTATAGTATATTACTACTGAATATTCATGCATTATCCAACTTCATTTTTCATTCATATGTTTCATTAAACCATTAACCTTTTACCTGTTTATTACGAAAATACCCCGTAGCTAAAAATTTTTTGGAAGAAGCATGTGGTATCTTGCGCCATCTCTTGGTCAATTTTGGTTGCAATTTCATTTTAGACTTATTTGATAGGAAATTCAATGCTTTCAATTTTAGTTCTAAAAACATCCGCATATAGCGTTATATTTTTTTAAAAAAATCATTAATCTTCACAGCCTACTTGTTACATCGCTGTGTCTTCTTCTCTGATTGGATATCTACCAAATCTTCTAGGCGTGTTTCTAAATGACAGATTTGAAAACGAGGATCGGTAACTAAAAACCATTCTCGCTAAAGAAAGAAGATGTACACATTCTAATGATTTTGATGTAAATAATTATATTTATTGTAATTTTTTATGTTCACAAATAATAAAATATAGTTCTCTATCAAAATATAAAGTTTGACTCGGAAAATTTTAAATATTAGAAGAAAAATACATTTGGAGAAATAATCCGTAACAAAAAATAATTATTGCTACATAACGTAATCAGGAAATTTCTAAGGCGTGTTTCTAAATGAAGATTCAGAAACGACAACGAAGCTTTGTATGTTCGTAATTGAAGTAAATAATAACATCTATCATAATTTTTTACATTCATAAATAAGATTTGATGCTACTTTATGGAAATATAAAGTTTGATTTGGAAAATTATTGCTACATAACGTAATCAGAAAATTTCTAAGGCGTGTTTCTAAATGAAGATTCAATCATGACAGCGAAGCTGTGTACGTTCGTAATTGAAGTAAATAATAACATCTATCGTAATTTTTTACATTCATAAATAAAATTTGATGTTACTTTATGGAAATATAAAGTTTGATTTGGAAAATTTTAAATTTTACAAGAGAAATAAGCAAACTGGAAATAAAAAGAGAATTACTTGACAGCTGTTGATCTGAATAACGGCACAATCATTGGTTGAGTTATAATTCTTTTGTTTTACTGCTACCTATTTTTTACACATTTTTCTTATATTTTTCGTTACATTTAACCAATTTGAATCTAAAATTATTCAATTTTTAGAAGCTGAATTAAAAAAATTCTGTGTATTTTAGATTAATATTTTAACAAAAGAACTGATTGCAAATGACAGAGACCAATCACATTGTTCTCAGATTTAAGTAGAGGGCCAATAGCTAAAAGAATCAGTTTAAATAGAGGGCCAATAGCTAAAACCGTCAGTGAAAGGGTTTTAAATATCTCACATTACATCCAAATATTTAATTATATCAATAATAGTATTAAAAACTAACTTAATTACATTTTAAATAAATCAATAAATTATGGATTGGTGAATTATTTAATGACAAGTACTGTAAAATATTTTATTTATTAAAACAATTGTCATTAATTTTATTCTACTGCTTTAAAACATATTTAATTATTAGTTCAATATTTTTTTTTCATCTATTTTTTTTTACTGTCTAAAGTTTTTGCATATTTAAGTAGGTTTGCAAGTTTTTGCATATTTAAGTAGGTTTGCAAGGGGGAGGAGCAATTGACAATCTTTTTCTGATGATGTTAACATTATCGTAAACAATTGGAAAAGAACAATATGATGTAATGATTATTAAAAAAGTTTATAAAAGGAATACTTATTACTTTACGAGGGCAGTCTATTTTATTTCTTCAGTCAATTATTAAAACTTTTACGAGGGCAGTTATAACTAACCAAAGACAGCTATAACTAATTTATTTAGCAAAGTTTAATAGTGAAATTATTTTTCCTCTTCCAGAGTTCAATTAAAAATTTAATTATATTATTTGTTTGCGAAATGTGTACTTAAAAACCACTAAAAGATACGTCAATTTGCTCCCAGCTGATTGTTCAAATTGTCCCAACGTTATGCTAAAGTACACGTAAGTGTTATATTCTATTATTCAAGATAAATTATTATTTAAGAAATGGGAATGCTTAATAGGACTGTAAAATTGTTTTATTTAAATTTAAAATTAACAGGGAAGGATAAAAGAATATTTGTTTATTTTATAACAATTAAGTTTTTAAGCTTTAATTATACTATGAAGGGAACAACTGCCACGTGCTTCATTTATGTGTGTGAAAGATGTGAACTGTCATTGAACGTTCTCAGAACTTTAATGTACAAATTTCATGCTAAATATAAAAGAAAACTCAAAATTTAAAATATATACAAGGAATATGTAATTTTATTGTCATATGTCTTAGAATAGCGGCTAATTATTTCTATTTTTAACGTTGGAAAAGAAAATATATAAGATTAAATATGTCATTAAATGTACTTTAATAATTATTTGTTCTTCTAGACTAGTAAGAGGAATGAAATTATAAATGGATAAAGTTATGTGACATTGCTGTATCAATATTACCAATAAGTTTATCTAAATAAATATTATTAATTGAATAACTACGTATATTTCTGAATGGCTTTATGATTGTGAAATCAAATGTTAAATATATCCTAGGAATAAAGTACAAACTTCTATTTTATTTGCGTTATGAAATATATTGTTTAATTAAGGAAATTCATTATTTACAATGTTAATAGCAATTCATTAGTTGATAACTAAAAACATTGAATATGCTCATATGGATTCAACAAAGAAAAATAATAGCATAATATAAAAATACATTATGCTGGTAATTTTATTTTTATTATTTTAATAAGATAAGTTTGGTTGTGCGTGCGTTAATAATCCACGCACATAATAAACAAATGGAAGAGTCCATTCAAAAGGGTGAATAATTATTTAATTATTATATTAAATCTTACCGAATATATTTCTTTTATAAATTAGAAAACTATTATTTTCAATAATTATTTCAGCTATAACATACAATTTTATTATTTATTTAGGTTCAATTTAACTACAGATTTGTGCCAATATTAATGCATTATATTATTAAAAAATTATTCATCTTGCTTTGTCCATAGTAATTAGTATTTTATTCTCCAATTGTTCTTTGAACATTACCAGGTCCTAAATGTTGTCAGATATGAGATATTTATTCTTTATTAATTCTAGCAGTAATAATTAATATTTTAACAGTAATTCTTTGCTTACTGCGATTTTAAATGGTCTGTATATCATATACTTATATGTGTGTGTGTCTATTATTAAACTTATTTATAATTATATGTAATTGCCAGTGAAAATGATTTTAAATCGATCGGATTCGGAAGGAAAAGAGGATCAATCATTTGAAGAATTAGAAAGTTGTTTAAGAGAGAATTATTATTTCTTTGTTATGACTGAATGAAAAGTATTTTGTGGCTATATGCTATAAAGTTTACAATGTTTATAATATTTTATGGGATTGAGTTAGTGTGTTTGTTAGTTGAATATTTAATATGGGTAGTTTGCCCAGTGCAGTATAGTGTAGTGTATGGAGCTAGAGATGTTATCTTCCTAATTTTTATTTGGTGATGTGTTATTCCACCAGTTGTTTAGTCTTAAAGATAGACTTGGAAGTTATTGTGGTATTTACCTGATTTGAAGTATAGAAATCTTTTATCCCATGTGTGTATTGGATGTTTTCCAACTTATGCTATAGCCTAGTGTTTGATGGTTTATGATAAAAAAGAAGAATAAAAGGAGAGTATAGTGTCTTATAAAACAGCTGTATTGTAGTTGATAAATAAAGATTGATTGATCTTCACTTCCAACCGTATTATGATTATATTGAAATATCATAAGCAAACCGATTAGATTGATTAACATTATTTATTTATTGTCTTTGACACACAGCATAATACAGATTCATGCACAAATTGTTAATTTTGATATAAAAAAATTCATTATTAATGTAGAACTTTACTTATCATGTTAAAACATTTTGTAGTAATCATTTAAGTTTCATCTCATTGATTTTTATCATTTAATCATAATTTGCATAAATAATCAAGCAAAGATAGGACATAGTTAATGCATACAAGGATTTACTTTATTTTGGCAAAGCAGAACCTAATTATCCAATAGAATACTTTACTTCAAAACTACAAAGAAAAAGTACATTTAATTAATAGAAGTATTTATTTTCTTTGGTAAGATGGTCTAATATTATTCCTAGTTTAAATCCCCTTATTGTAATTTTATTTAAGATAATTTTAAAAGTAATAATGCAAAATCTTAATTTGTTCAGTAATTAGAATATTAATCTATGTTGTTGTTATAAACTTTTAGTTAGTAAATGAGTGATATTCAGCAAAAGGCTGAATAAAAGATACTTTAGTAATCAATTACTAAAATTGTAAGGTCATATTTATTTTGTTTTTATTTTTGTATAAGTCTATCATAAATCACTGATAGCTAAAGAGACATTTCTTTATACTAAATAATAGGAACTTATTTAGTTCATTTAATGTTTCAAATAAAATGTTTACCAATCTATCAAAATGTTCTGATGAATGAAAGATAGATGTAAAAGTTAACGAATCATGTTGTATTATATCTTCTTGTATAATCTGTACTCAATGATATGAAATCCCTTTGGAATTTTTGTTCATACCAATAAAAGAAAAGTAGATGTTGATTTAACTATTTTCTGTTTGATTAATAAATATTTTGTTATCTAAATTTGTATTTGGAGTTTCTTCTATAACATTCATTCGTGTTTCACACTTCCACACATGCTTATATATTTATTTTATTTAATGTAACATAATTGTATTTTATTTAATTATAATAAATCTCAAGATATGATGATGTTGAGTTCCTTGATTCAAACACTATATGAGATACCAATTACCTACTGATTATTTTTAAAAGGGTTTTGTTATTTAATTGTTGTTTAGATGATGAATTGAAATCAAAATGTGCCCGATTTCTTTCATTATCTAACTGCAAGTATCTAATTAGGGTATTGTTTGATTTATAATATTATTTTCATAGTGTTAAATAATAATTTGAGGTATAGAAATGTTAGATCAAGCCATACCATAAGTTAATTCCCTAAGATCTTCAATATATAATTTAGATTAGATAATAAATTTATTTATCCAAATTAGATTAGTGAGTAGTTAAAATTAAGTAGTGATAGGTTTAGTTTGAGTTTAGATCTAGTAAATTATACATTACAATTTCTGAAATATTATTTTTTATTTTATTTTAGTTATTAGTTAATTGTATAATATTATAGTAGAGGTTGTTCAGTGCATATGGATGATGGGAGGAGGTGAAATATAGAGTATTATTAGTTAATTTTAGCTGGTAGAATTTTACCAATTTAATTTTGTCTAGCATAGAACTTTAGATGTTTATTCCTATTAGTAATAATATTTTCTCCCACATCTAATGTACATTGTACACCTCATACACCTCCGTATCCCTCAACTGAGTTAGTTCTAGGTGAAAGCTTTAATTAAGAGCCTCATGAATAGATTTAGGTAAAGTTAAATAAATATTTTATTCTATGATCCATAGAATTGGCGCCCCCGGGTAATTGTTAGTGTTGGTGATAGGTGTATTTCATATTGTTGTTGCAGATCCTTGAAAATGACTGTATGAGATAAAAACAGTTGAAACATTGGAGTTTTGTATTATATAAATACATATATATATATATGTTCAGTATTGAGATAAGAAAATAAAGTTTTTGAAAAGGAGAAGGATTTTTAATTTGTTGATATTATAAAGAAATTATGATCACTATTACATACTCTCTCTTCATTATCAAATCTTTTAATTTTCCGCACTTTATTAATTCCCTCTTTCACTATTAATACATAATCTATTATGTGATATATATTATTTCTAGACCATGTGTATTGTCCCTCATAAATATTTGATAAATTCCCAATGCTTAAATTCACTCTCTGATAAAAATTCTTCAAAAGCTGTCCAGAGGCAAAACTCTATACAATAGCAAATCCAGGGTAAGCCAGAGTAATCAATGGTTCCAAAAAGAGTTGTGGATAAAATCCCTATCTAGTGTCTACTCATCCAATATCCCTAGATTGGTTTTTAGTTTATGGCTTTCATCAGTGAGAAGCCTTGGATTTGAGAGCACTATCACATAGAGCTTAAGATCTAATACAACCCTCTAGTAGCTTTCTTTCACCTTTTTAGTTAGCTATAAAGCTATGAGTTCAAAATGATACTGTTTTTAATCCAAGCTCATTTACTTGCATAGTTATATAGATATGAACCCAGTTCAGTATCTATATATTTTGGTATCTTTGTTTCTTTTAATAACCATTGTTACCATCATTCCTTGGGCAGGATTGGTATTAAAATTAAACATCACATGGTCACTACTTCTCATGCTTTCACAAGCTTTTAACAGGCAAAACTCTCCATACAGTAGTGCCATCTGGTACAAGCCCGAGTAATCAATAGATGCAACAAGATTTATGCATAAAATCCCTATCTAGTGCATATTCTTCCAATATCCCTAGACTTGCATTTCTATTGTTCTGGTTTGCACTGGTTGCCACTACTGTATGGAGAATTTTGCCTGTTTTAACAGCTTGTGTAAGCATAGGAAATGGTGATCATGTGATGTTTAGTGGTTTAATATCAATCCTGCCAAAGAGATGATGGTGCCTATGGTTATTAAAGAACCAAAATGTTTGGAAGAGTTTGACTGAAAATATTATCATGTTTTCATTTTGACTCATAGCTTTATAGTTAACTAAAAAGATAAAAGATGGTTGCTAGAGGGTTGCATTAGATTTTAAGATCTAGGTGCAATGCTCTCAAATCCAAGACTCCTCACTGATGAAAGCCATAAACTAGAAACTAGTCTAAATATATTGGATGAGTAGGCATTAGATAGGAATTTATGTACAAATCTGCTTGCATTCATTGATTACTCTTGATTGCACTGAGTTTGCATGTTTCAACAGCTTGTGTAAGCATAGGAAAGGTGATCATGTGATGTTCAGTGGTTCAATACCAATTCTGCCCAAGGGATGATGGTGACTATGGTTATTAAAGAACCAAAGACATCAAAATGTATAAATACTGATCTGGGTTCAGATCTATATGACAATACAATTGAGGAGTTCAGATTAAAAACGTTTTCATTTTGAACTCATAGCTTTATAGACAACTAAAAACGTAAATGATAGCTGCTAGAGGATTTCATTAGATCCCAAGATCTAGGTGCAGTGCTCTCAAATACAAGGCTCCTCACTGATGAAAGACCTAGAAACTAGTCTAGGGATATTAGATGAATTGTCACTAGATAGGCATTTTATGCACAAACCTTCTTGCATCCATTGATTACTCTGACTTGTACTGGATGCCATTACTGTATGAAGAGTTTTGCCTCTGTAATAATAAGCATTGCAGGAAGGTATGTTAATTTATTTATTCTTTTCTGAATAGAGAAATCTCTATAAATTAATATTTTTATTTATTTTTCCATATTGACAATTTAAGTAGTCTGCTTGAAGATTGCCATACGATTTAAGCTTTATGACCTATCTAGATCAGCATCTGATAGTAATTTCCACATTTTCCACCCAGTATAATTATTTAAAAAAATTAAAAAAAAACTAAAATATGGAAAACCTTCAGCTAATCTTAAGGAATATAAGCCTACTTAAGCTAACATAAAAATATTGGATCAATACATTAAAAGATCTGCCTTTGCCTACCTAGAAATTACATGATTAAAAATGTTATCAATGATAAGTTTCGGTAAAAACTAACAATAACTAAATCCTAATTGACATTGAATATATTTATTTTTCAAAATCACCAACTGCTAATTCAGAAATTTGAGAACTTTATTATATAATGCTGCCCACAAATAGGAAAAGATCTCATTTTTGAACTTTAATAAATAAGAGCATATTAGGCAGATGTTGAATATAGTGATTAAAAATAAAAAATACTACTGTGAACATGTCATAAGAAATTGGCAAATTAGCACAACATGTTAATCCAATTGATTAATTTTACTTACAAGGAAAGAAGACTAACATCTCGTGTAATGTGTTGTGAGCTCGGAGACGTTTCTGCTTGGCATTTCTAATAAAAAAAAAAAGGGAAAATGTTGACTTTATCTTTATATTATATACTTTTTATACAGATATGATTTGAAAAGAATTAGATATTTAAATATAGTTTTTTTTTTTACTATTGTGCACACAAACATATTTAATGTATATGTAAAAACTGCTAATTGCACAGAAGAAATATATTTAATCAAACATATTTCCCCATTTATAAGCACTACTTATTTCAAATTCCATTATATTGTAACTAGCTATCAATATAAAAAAACTCCTGACTTGCTACAAATATACCGTACTATCAATTATTAAACATATGTTCCTTGCTTTGGGGGAGTGATATAGGGTTATATTAAAAATGGATAATGATGATAAAATGAAATTAAAATTAAGCACTAATAAAAGAGAATCATATTAGTTGGACAGTTTTTAAAAAAAAAAAATATAGGGATACATGAAACCGACTACACACACACCCATCTTAAAGACTATTACCACCAACAATAGTCAAAAACATGTAAATTTGTCATTTAAAATTATATTTTTAATTATACTTGACAATACTGATTTATAGATAGTTAAACTTAAAAAAAAAAAAAAGCAAGCAATTCATAAAAATCAAAAGAAAGAAATAATAATTAAACTTTAGTATATGTTAACCCTTTAAAAAATGTGAACTCAAATTGACATAAAAAACAGTATAAAAAAAAATGTGATGGAACGGCTAGCAGAAAGATAAAATGAAAGACTTCTTTAAAAAAAAAGGAGATTTAAACATAACAGTGGCTAGTTAATATGCAGCTTAACAAAATTTAAACTCTAATCCACTATTTAAAAACTATATAATAACAGCTATTGCACTACCATATCTCCAGAGAAAGAAATAATATCATGAAATAGAGAGAAAACTGTGTGTATAAATTCGAATGGATTAAATATTTTGTAAAATTACAAATCAGTATTCATAAATTTTAGCGCTAAAAGTAAGAAATCACCTCAAGCTTACTTAGAGGATTTGTAAAATTATAAATTAATAGTAATTCTTAACAAAACCAGGATCATCAAGTAAATTTATTAACACAGTTATGTAGCTATATCTGGATAAAAGAAAGTAAACATAGAGATGAAGGATTCGCCATACAACCATGATGTTAGATTTGAGTTTTAATGGAAATTAGCTTCTATCTGTCAATGCTGGATGTAACACCAGAATATATTACAACAAATTAAGGAAAATTATTGGATTGAAAGGCATACTGCAGGTGAAAGAATGGAATCGCCATCGGAATATTTAAATGACATTCGAACATGGGAAAGTGAATTTAAAGTGAGGAAAAAGAAAGATTCATGAAAGTAGAATTTCTTGAACATTTATCAATATGAACTGCCACTAATTTAAACTTCAACTCAACTACACCAGATTAACATTATATATAAATTTTTTCCTTCTATTTTTTTTATTTTAATCTCTTTCTTTTGATAATAGGCTAAATTTTACCCAACCATAACTTAAAACTATATAGAGGGGAGATCAGGAATATTAGATACTTACAATAGGACAATTATAATGTTTAACCTTAAATGTGAAATATTTGTTACAATTAATTTATTAGTTAGATCTTTGTTATTTGAAACATATGGCTAAAACTCTTGTGTAATAGATCTTTACTATCATATTTTCATATTGTTAGGAAGAGGTTCCTGAAATATAAAATAATACAAAATCCTATTTCTGGGATATACTCACTAAGGAGAGGAATGTTAGTTTGTGTGTACATACTACTATTTGTATGAAGATTTAAATTTAATTTGCATTGTAAAGTTAATTTAATAAATTGGGTCAATGAATTATTATCCTTCATAATGATATATTATGACTGGATTGCCAGATATTAAAGAGATGAATCAAAGGATGATCATGCTTACCAATTGTTCATTTAATAATTGTAGAACTCATATATTATGTTGAAATATAATTCTAAACAAATTTTATTATTGTTAATGATTTTATTAAATACTTATTATCATAATCAAAATCAGTATTATTTATCTACTCTACAATTCATCAATATCATATATATATATGATTTGTATATAAGCACAATACAATCATGCTCTGAAATAGAATACATGCATATTCTTCCTGGGTTTCAATGCCAGGGCATAAAGTGAACAGATTAGAGGGAAACTGGAAAAGGGCATACCAACTCGAAGTTCCTTCAATCTAACTTAATATTTTCATGATGACATCGATTGAAATAAATTATTTCAATGATCATGAGGAGATATATGCTTCCAATGAGAAAAGGCTTATCCTGTTACATATGGTGCAGCCAATCACTGGGCATGAATCACATATATTAATATTATGATTTTCGTCATCCAGTTACATATGGTGTCTAATGATTGAGCTATTTTATTGCCCATTTTCAATCTGGTATGTCTGCTCGTCTCATTACAATATATTCATGATATAATTCATATATTCACAATATAATTCATTCATTGATTTCTTAGTTTATTTTTCTAGCTCCACTGAATGATGATAATAATAAAAATAATTGAATGCTTTCATTGCTTAGCAATTCATAAGTTTGAACACCAGAAGTAACAACAGGAACCATCATTCATGGACATTGAGTTCCAGAATTTACCTTCTACAATTACACTAAACCATACAGTGCATGATGATAATAAATGACCAGATGCTATTTTTCAGTCAACAGATGGATTCAGATGAACTGCTCTCTCAATATTTTCCTCTATCACTCATTAATAATATTCCTATGCAAGAGTTATTGTTATCTATAATCTCAATTTGATCTTGCAGCTATAGTCCAGTAATTGAATGGTCAGCCTTCAATAAGTTTATAAATACATATAGTAAATTATAAGAGATCGTTAAGTTACAGTAAGGATAATTTCAAAAAGGAATTTTATGTAATTCACTGTAAAACACCCTGTGTATCTAGCATTGTAATCAAAGAAATGACAACTGAGTTTTTATATATGTAAAAATGAACAAAATTTTCTGATTCCATTACTCATTAATGTAGAACTCGTAAAGACTGGCACAATCACAGATACATAATTGTAATAAAAGCTCTTAAAATTAACACACAACATACACTATACTTTTGTATTACAATATCACAAATTACTTACTGTACTTAATAAACAAACTTATAATGGACAAATCAGTCTGTAAAAAACAATAATATATATATTCTAACCTCAACTTTAGGCATATCGATTGAAAATAATACTGGAACCGAATAAGGAATGCTGGCGTGTTTACCTAATAATAGTACTAATAAGATTATGTATACCCGGGCACCAAATTGTAACTATGAAATCATAATGCCCACCAGAGATCATCATCCATGCTTATTACTATAGGATATAATGAAAAAAGTATTGAAATGTCTTAAAAAAATATATACATATAATGTTGATACATCCAATTTAATTTACTATGGTCTTAATTTTGAACTTAATAACAATTATGTAAATACTCTCATGATAAGTTATTACTACTAACTAAATAATATAGACAACTTTCTTCCACAACTTTATATAGATATATGATCTCTAATGATAATCACAAGAATGTTATGTAGATTTCTAATATATAAATGACTAGAAATAAATCAGTAATCGACGCAGAGAACTCGTAACTTACGTTTATAATCTATACTATTAGATTATTATTTAATTCAAAGTAAAGTAAAAGAAATGTTATAAATCCTTCCCATTTAACCCAACTACTATTATTTTGGTTCTCAGAATCTATTACTTTAAATAGTCACAATTATATAAGACTAAATGTCTGTGTTATGTTCTCCTTTATATCTTCTTAATTAACAACTCTTAATCCAATTTCCTTAAACACACCCACAGTTCTACCAAAATGGAATGGACTTTTTATTCCAGCTAATTCCAGATTAATTATTATTATCAAAATAGTATTTCCCAATTTTTAGCATTTACACTATTTGACTTCCAGGCTAGCTCTCTTAAATTTAATAATCGAAGTACTCAAATTTTTCAAGGTCTTGATCTGCTAGTGAGGTGCAATTATTAATGGTTACAACACAATGGATATGATCCCAAAACTTACTTAAATTAAATTTTAATGTGAGTTTACCAATGGGAATCATATTAAATACCAAAAGCACGAAAAGGATTTTATGTCTACTCCTAATATTTATAACATTGCAACGAACCAAATAACTAAATTTAACATATCTAAATTGACTATTTTCTCTCATTTTATTTTATTTTATTTCGTATCATCTGTTTGCCAAATTTAACTAGTACTTTTAAATCTATTACATTTTATGAGTCGGATATATTCTTTATTCACACGAAATGATCGTCCCCCACCCCCTTATATAAAAAAAATCTTTTTAGGTTGATATTTTACAAAGATGAATTATGGAAATCAATTGCGGAAGTAAACTATGGAAGTAAACCATGGAGATCAATCATGGAAAAACTATGAAAGTAAACCATGGAGATCAATCAACATAAGACAATTCATAAATTTAAATGTGATCTGGTATTATTATAAAATTGGTTATGGCAGTATGTAGAATATGCCATTTTATAAGGCAGTATGGTTCTAGATATAAGTTCTGGATATAGGTTCTAGACATTTGAAATATTAGAACATAAGACACATATGTAAATTTATAACAATAACAAATATTTATTATACTTAAATGAGAAAGAAACACACACATATATATAGTATCACCACAATCTCAAATATTATACTCGTTGTAAAATAAAAATTTACTTTCTTTTTATATGAAATTCACTTTAACTAGAAAAAAAATATATATATACTTTTAAATCATTTAAATTTCCTTAAAACTTAATCACTGTTTTGACCCATATTTCACTTTAATGTTAATGCGCTTATGCCCGGAATCAGAATTCCGCATTTAAATATAAATATGAAATTATTTTATAACTTTACCCAACAGTCTACTCAATTTCTCTCCCCCCACTCTTCATTACAACAATTATAAATTTAGCTATTCCAACAAGCAATAATATCTTGTATTTCCTATGTAAAGATAATGTTATATCCAAATTTTCTAACCAGTCTAAATAATTGATTGAAATAAAAAACCATAGTTTTATTTCCATGCCTGCTAAATATTCACTGCTATCCCTCTGTAATTCTGATCATCATGTTACCCCTCTAGCATACATTTTGATAGGATAGTATGCCGCCACAGCTTGATGATGTCTAATTTTATTACCTTCCACAAACTCTGACTACAGATCAGCCAGCTTATAAATTAAAGTAACTCTGTCATCCCCCACATCAACACACACATCTGACTATAACTCTAACCCTGTCATAGAAACTTTTGTACTATCTTGAAAAAACCCTCCAGATATTTTATCTCACTATGCAGCACTTCATAATGCACACATTAGTGTCTCAGTAAGAGAAATTAAACAATGCATAACTTCAAATGTTAGCATTGGCCAGAGAACTGCCTTCTTCCTGAGGCTATGTATTATGTGAGGAACTAGTCTCTACACATTTACTTTAAATAGGCATGCAAAAAATTTTACCACAACTGTATCAATAATTCCCTACTTAAATAATAAATACAAATGGAGCTGGGATCAAGTCCTCGATCTCCCAATACCTGCAAACATAGTAACTAAATTATAAGATAGTTATTTTTTATCTATCCATTTGAGATGATACAATAACTCTACCTCAGTAATACTCAACACTTTCAGCTTCATGCATGCACACCCAGGGTGATTATAGTCTTGATGCAAAATGACAAAGTTTTTTACCGATCATGAACAAAATCCATGAACTATATTAATTTCAAAAGTCAAGCACCAGCAACATTCATCAAAGATTTCCGATCCAGACAGATCGCATCTACATGTTAAGGCGGTCGTGTTTTGCAGACCGTACTGTGGCCATCAGAGGGCGCGGCGACATCATCAACAACCGGCCTGAAAATGGCAAGTGATAAATTTTTTTACAAAACGCCTCAAAATCGACAAATAAAAATGCCTAAGGCAATATATGTACAGCAAATAAAGCGAAAACTACAAATTAAAAATAAATTAAAGAAAATGCTACAAAATTCAAATAATAAAAAAAAAAAATCATGAAAATTGCATTATTAGCTATACCCCCCCCCCCCAAAATCAAAAAAACGCCTCAAAATCGACAAATAAAAATGCCTCAGACAATATATGTATAGCAAATACATCGAAAACAACAAATTATAAAAAAATTAAAGAAAATGCTACAAAATTCAAATAATAAAAAAAAAAAATCATGAAAATTGCATTATTAGCTATACCCCCCCCCCAAAATAAAAAAAACGCCTCAAAATCGACAAATAAAAATGCCTCAGACAATATATGTATAGCAAATACATCGAAAACAACAAATTATAAAAAAATGAAAGAAAATGCTACAAAATTCAAATAATAAAAAAAAAATCATGAAAATTGCATTATTAGCTATACCCCCCCCCCCCAAAATCAAAAAAACGCCTCAAAATCGACAAATAAAAATGCCTCAGACAATATATGTATAGCAAATACATCGAAAACAACAAATTATAAAAAAATGAAAGAAAATGCTACAAAATTCAAATAATAAAAAAAAAAATCATGAAGATTCTATCAAGAGATATACCTCCCTCCACAATCTGACAATTCACAAAACATGGCGGCAAAAAAAAGCGGGAAAATACGAAAAAAATAAAATCATTTACCTTCAACATAAATATGCATCTAAGTTCATATTAAAAAGCAATTCCCCCAACTGGTCAAAACGTAACACAGATTAATACGTAGTAACTAATAAAAAAAATAATCAGAAAATGCTATAAAATGCAAACTATAAAAAAATTGGATCAACAGTCCCCCCCCCTACAATCTGGACATTCAGAAGGAAGCATGGCGGCCAAAAATAGCGGGGATCAAATTATTTACCTTAAACATAAATATGCATCTAAATTGATATAGAAAAGCAATTAATTGTTCTCTGGCTTTCAAATTAATGCATATGTAAATGGAGCAGTAATATTTAAATAATCAAAAAGCAATCATTACCGACCCCTCCCCACTAATCAAAACGTAATAAATGGTATCAATATTTTAAGATTGTTTAAGTAACAGACCTAATAAGAATTCATATCATAGATTAATACGTAGTAAGTAATTAAATAGAATTATAGTAAGTTTAAAAGAGAAGATGGAAATATTACTTTGTTGCATTTTTTTTGTTCAAGAAATTGTTTTTCACCGTTATATAGATTAAATCACATATTGTGATTGTAGTTTCAAAATGACTATCCCCTTCCCCCATTTAGTGACTTTTCTAAAACTAAGAACTCATAACACAGATTAATACGTACTAAGTGATTAAATATGGCAACAACGGACTAACTTTTATAAAATGTACTAAATCTTATGAATATTTAAAAAATCAAACACTATCTGCACATGTGCTGTGCATTATTTAAGTAATAGATATAACTCCTCAACACAGATTAATACAGTACATAGTAAGAAAGTTTAAAAAAGAAAGTGGCAAAAATTACCTTGTTCCAAATTCGGTTCAGAGCCATTTGCACAATGGTGACTCGATCATGATGTTCTGCAAAATGTAGCTTTGCTGGTAAATTTCTTAACACTTTTAGCAATGATGATTTCAGCAGATTAAAAAAAATTATTTAACAGAAGGTATCTAGAAACACTCGCAATTATTTAAATCAAGTTATGCACACATATATAATATCCCAATTCATTCCGAAAATAATAAACAATTGTCCACTATATTCATATTATTTTCAATTATGTTTTTATTTAAACAAAGTTGCAAGTTCATCTACATTTTTTTAATGAGAGAAGTGTAATTACAAACATGAAATATTCTCTCCCCCCCTCCCCTTTACTTGACAGAAAAAATACTGTAAATACTTTTAAAAGAAAAGTCTTTCAACATCAAATTATTTATCTTTGAAGCAATTAATTGTTATCTGGCTTTCAAATTATGACATATGTAAATTGATCAATAATATTTAAATAATAATCAATGTAAAAAAGGAATACAAAACATAATTACCAAAGTCTTTCGGAAAAGATTTTAACACTAAGAGCAAATATGGCAGAAATTAGCGTGAAAAAAAAGTTTTGAGTTAAAATTTGCGCATATCTAATGTTGTATTCTTCTCCATCAAAAAATAATCCTAATTAAGTTTGTCAAAAAATAAACATTATCCCAACAACTTGTATTTCTAGCAGTCCAAAATAATTAAAACGTCATAATAGAACTAAGCAGGTATTTCAAAACTCTACTTTAGCTACATTTTAAGTAAATTTGTTAGCTTTGGAAATGATATTTTTGATGTAGAATCTCTATTACGTCATATTTCATTTCACAGTTTGTTCTTTCAAAATTAAAGTGCATACTATAAAAGAAGGATGACCGGAAATTATTTTTTGGTATCATGACTCAATAGAGATTTGACATCAAAAATATAATTTCCAAAGCCAACAAATTTAACTAAAACATAAGTGAACTAGACTTTTGAAATACCAGCTTTGTTCTATTTTGACGTGTTAATTATTTTGTATTGCTAGAAATACAAGTTGTTGGGATAATGTTTATTTTTTGACAAACTTAATTAGGATTATTTTTTGATGGAGAAGAATACAACATTAGATATGCGCAAATTTTAACTCAAAACTTTTTTTTCACGCTAATTTCTGCCATATTTGCTCTTAGTGTTAAAATCTTTTCCGAAAGACTTTGGTAATTATGTTTTGTATTCCTTTTTTACATTGATTATTATTTAAATATTATTGATCAATTTACATATGTCATAATTTGAAAGCCAGATAACAATTAATTGCTTCAAAGATAAATAATTTGATGTTGAAAGACTTTTCTTTTAAAAGTATTTACAGTATTTTTTCTGTCAAGTAAAGGGGAGGGGGGGAGAGAATATTTCATGTTTGTAATTACACTTCTCTCATTAAAAAAATGTAGATGAACTTGCAACTTTGTTTAAATAAAAACATAATTGAAAATAATATGAATATAGTGGACAATTGTTTATTATTTTGAAAATGAATTGGGATATTATATATGTGTGCATAACTTGATTTAAATAATTGCTAGTGTTTCTAGATACCTTCTGTTAAATAATTTTTTTTAATCTGCTGAAATCATCATTGCTAAAAGTGTTAAGAAATTTACCAGCAAAGCTACATTTTGCAGAACATCATGATCGAGTCACCATTGTGCAAATGGCTCTGAACCGAATTTGGAACAAGGTAATTTTTGCCACTTTCTTTTTTAAACTTTCTTACTATGTACTGTATTAATCTGTGTTGAGGAGTTATATCTATTACTTAAATAATGCACAGCACATGTGCAGATAGTGTTTGATTTTTTAAATATTCATAAGATTTAGTACATTTTATAAAAGTTAGTCCGTTGTTGCCATATTTAATCACTTAGTACGTATTAATCTGTGTTATGAGTTCTTAGTTTTAGAAAAGTCACTAAATGGGGAAAGGGGATAGTCATTTTGAAACTACAATTACAATATGTGATTTAATCTATATAACGGTGCAAAACAATTTCTTGAACAAAAAAAATGCAACAAAGTAATATTTCCATCTTCTCTTTTAAACTTACTATAATTCTATTTAATTACTTACTACGTATTAATCTATGATATGAATTCTTATTAGGTCTGTTACTTAAACAATCTTAAAATATTGATACCATTTATTACGTTTTGATTAGTGGGGAGGGGTCGGTAATGATTGCTTTTTGATTATTTAAATATTACTGCTCCATTTACATATGCATTAATTTGAAAGCCAGAGAACAATTAATTGCTTTTCTATATCAATTTAGATGCATATTTATGTTTAAGGTAAATAATTTGATCCCCGCTATTTTTGGCCGCCATGCTTCCTTCTGAATGTCCAGATTGTAGGGGGGGGGACTGTTGATCCAATTTTTTTATAGTTTGCATTTTATAGCATTTTCTGATTATTTTTTTTATTAGTTACTACGTATTAATCTGTGTTACGTTTTGACCAGTTGGGGGAATTGCTTTTTAATATGAACTTAGATGCATATTTATGTTGAAGGTAAATGATTTTATTTTTTTCGTATTTTCCCGCTTTTTTTTTGCCGCCATGTTTTGTGAATTGTCAGATTGTGGAGGGAGGTATATCTCTTGATAGAATCTTCATGATTTTTTTTTTTTATTATTTGAATTTTGTAGCATTTTCTTTAATTTTTTTATAATTTGTTGTTTTCGATGTATTTGCTATACATATATTGTCTGAGGCATTTTTATTTGTCGATTTTGAGGCGTTTTTTTGATTTGGGGGGGGGGGTATAGCTAATAATGCAATTTTCAATATTTTTTTTTTATTATTTGAATTTTGTAGCATTTTCTTTAATTTTTTTATAATTTGTTGTTTTCGATGTATTTGCTATACATATATTGTCTGAGGCATTTTTATTTGTCGATTTTGAGGCGTTTTTTTTTATTTGGGGGGGGGGGGGGGTGGTATAGCTAATAATGCAATTTTCATGATTTTTTTTTTTATTATTTGAATTTTGTAGCATTTTCTTTAATTTTTTTATAATTTGTTGTTTTCGATGTATTTGCTATACATATATTGTCTGAGGCATTTTTATTTGTCGATTTTGAGGCGTTTTTTTGATTTTGGGGGGGGGGTATAGCTAATAATGCAATTTTCATGATTTTTTTTTTTTATTATTTGAATTTTGTAGCATTTTCTTTAATTTATTTTTAATTTGTAGTTTTCGCTTTATTTGCTGTACATATATTGCCTTAGGCATTTTTATTTGTCGATTTTGAGGCGTTTTGTAAAAAAATTTATCACTTGCCATTTTCAGGCCGGTTGTTGATGATGTCACCGCGCCCTCTGACGGCCACAGTACGGTCTGCAAAACACGACCGTTAAGGCATAGCAACAACTATTCAAATACTATTCACACATCTAATAGGCATATAATTTTGATAATAAAAAAAAAAATCTTTTTTTTTCATATGACAAATATATAAGCATTTATGTTTTCTCATTATTATACATTAACATTTTTTTTTCAATAGTTTCTTACAGGTCAAAATCATTTCTTTTTTTTTTTTTAAATTCCTATGACTGTTACATATCTATTAAACATAATAAAGAATATGTAAATAAAAGCAAAATAAATAAACAATAAAACATTACGCATTGTCTCTTTGGTTTGAGTTCCCTCGGAGCTAAGTCTTTTGTATGGATAAGGCCAATTTGACAGAAAACATGTATGTATTGTACATAAACACCAATTACCACTTTTCAGTTCACTGCCTTGGAAAACACATTATATCTATCTCACGTTAATGAATATGGATGCACATAAAATTATTTTCATTCAGGATGTAGCTACATTGATACTTGATATTTTCATATTTAATCACAATAATTAAAACTGTTGAAAATTAATTCTGCAGATTACTTTCGTTTTTTAAATACTTTTGTTCCTGGGTTCGAATCCAGATGCTTGGTTTCACATTTTAGTCCATAACTTTATTTTCTTTAAACTTCTTTTTTTTTTTTTACTTTTTTTTAGGAGAGAAAAAAAAATTCAAACAAAAATAGTGTTCTAGATGCTCTTTTTCCACATATATTCTTAGGTTAGATTTTATTAGTGATGAAAAAGAATTGCTAATTTAGTTTCAGCAATTATTTCCTATATCTTTCATAAGTATTCATTGCTTATTTAACTGATTCAAACGAGCTATACTGGCACAGTACTTCTTACTGGAGTCCAACCAAAAAAAAAAAATTACTAATAAGAATGATGAGTATTTAACTAACTTTATATCAAAGTCCAATTGTTCCTTGGAGTTTTTAATTAATTCTGCCAGATAAAATATTGTTCCTGAGGTGTCTTCTTTTAAACGAACTTTTAAAAGCCAAATATGAAGATTGATGTATTATTTCCAAAATTTTTTGTTGTGAACTAATTTTGCCATCATTGATTTTGAAGAGAGAAAATTGTACACCATTTATAATTGATTTAGCACTTCATCTTTCAGTAATATATACACATTTCTTAATAAGTTGCTTCAATTGCTGTCTGTGACAAAAAAAAATGACCAGAGAAGACGATCAGATATAGAATTAGCAAGAAAAATCCCCTTTCATTTGCACTAGCTTTTATAAAAAAAAAAGCCACCTGCAAGTTTTTTTGCTTTGATCCTCCTAATCTACCGATTATCTCAGACAACCTTTGACAACATTTGTTAAATGGTTTTTGGTTTATTGATTTCAGCACTGATTATGTTTATTTTATCTTTCTTAACACATTTTACACTGCTTTGATCTACGAGAAATAAAAAAAAACATATATAATTATATATACACCTGGGTCTCTTTTTACGCGGACTTATTTAACACGATTTTGAAGTTACGCGGTTCATGTTTCACCAGAAGTCGAACTCCGATAATGCACTATTACTTTAAATAATAAATTTCGCGCACTTACGTTATACTGAAAGTAATAGCACATTATTGGAATTCGACTTTCATCTTAGTAATTTCAATATTTTCAGTGCTTTATAATAGTAAGATTTTATGCAATAATGAAATTAAAATCATGATTTCCACATTTTATGTATACACACATTAAATTTTACAAGATTATAATGTAAATTTGTTTAAACATTGTGCGTGTTAATTTTGTATTTTAAATCATATTCTGCTTTTGCTTTTTAAAAAAGAAAGTAATCAATTATTAATCATTTAGTGTCCACAAGTTTATTTTTAAAAGGTCAGTAATAGCAGTTGGCACAATTAAATTTGACAATTAAAAATTAAAATCTGATTTTTAATTGTAATTAACAATTTAAAAATTACTTACGGCCGACTTGAAATTAAAGTGATGTGATATTTGATTTTTAAACGGAATTGAAAATTAAAGACAAAAATAAGAATTTAATTTTTAGTTGTCAGTTTCATAAGCAATTAATAAAATCATCGTCTCAAAGATTAATTACTAATTACCTTGTCACAGAAAACCATTGAGACAACATGAGCGTGAAGTTGGCACTAGTTGTATTTCCTCTTATATACAAAAATTTAAATTACTGTACTGTAAATTATGCATAAAAATATATTATTTTGAATAAAATTAAATATTATAGTTAAAAAAAGTTTGTCTTGTATCAATTTTTTTCAAATTTGAAATTTTTTATTAGTCATATTTTATTTCCTTATTTTTTTTTTGTGCGGATTTTAAAGTAATTTTACGTTGGTGCTTTGCTTTTACACGAATTTTGAAAAATCACAGACTGCATCCCCCCTTTTTCAATGTAAGTTACGTCTATTTTTGCGTGATTTCGTTTGCGCGTGTTTTCTGAGGAACCTATCTATCGCATAAAACAAGATCCAGGTGTATATATAATTGCAAAAAGGAGTTTGTTATTAACTGAAAGGAGAACCTTTGATTCCTCTTGGAGGCCTTAAAGGAACGGAGCAGGGCAAATTTCCTAATGTCCACTCCATACGTTCTTGTCATTGCAGCTGTTATTACTATGTGATTATTCATATAGTATACGAACATGGATGGGCTGCTCACCAACACCCATTAGCCAGCATGGAGAGTTTATTGGCTTTTTACCTCGGAGTTTAATATCAAGAAACATCATGGTCTTTCTTCTCAGTTGCCTGATATGGCAGAATGAATGTTTGTGTAAATGGTGCATATATACAATTATGACAGACAAAAATAAATCATGGCCCTTATTCCCAGGAAGCTGTAAAGTCACCAACCAAGGCAGCGGTTGGTGGCCGAAGGCGGAGGGTACTAAGAATCCCCTGATTGCAGACCTAAGCTGGCATTTGATGACGACTTTTTATTTAGGTACTTACAACTGCAGATCACTTTCAAGTGAAGGAAGATTGCAAGAATTGGAAGAAGAACTGTCTTATATTAAATGGGACATTATTGGACTTTGTAAAGTTAGAAGAAAAGTTGAAGAGGCAATTGATTTAAAAAGTGGACAAGTACTCTATTATAAAGGGACATATATTGGAAATACAAGTGGAGTAGGATTCATTATAAATAAAAAGTGGAAGAACAACATTGTGGAGATTGTATCGGACAGAGTGGCAAGATTAGTTATACAACTTAATAGCAGGTAACAAATGCAGATAATTCAGGTTTATGCACCAACAAGTTCTCATAGTGATGAAGTAGTAGAAGATTTTTATATGGATGTACAAAAGGCTTTTGATCAGAGTAAACAACATTTTAAAATTGTTATGGGAGATTTTAATGCTAGAATTGGCAAACAAATGAAAGATGAAAGTGCTGTAGGTAATTCTGGTTATGGTAATAGAAATGAGAGAGGACATAGACTTGTGGAGTTTGCAGAAAAAGAAAAACTTTATATTATGAATTCTTTTTTTTGAGAAAAATGTTAAAAGAAAATGGACATGGAAGCATCCAAATGAAGGTACAGCAGAATTGGATTATATTTTGACTAACAGAAAATACATATTTCAAGATTGTAATGTTCTTAATAAATTTAACACAGGAAGTGATCATCGATTAGTAAGATGTAAGATACGTGTTAATGCAAAACTAGACAGACAAAAATTATTAAGAAAAACAATATTTACAGTTGATATTCTTAATCTTCAGAAACATTCTAATGAATTTAAATTAGAACTTACAGATCAGTTTCAAGTATTAGTAGATTTTGAACATTATTCAGATTTGAATGAAATTAATATGAAAATAACTGATACACTTTTAAAAACTGCAACAAAGATAGCTGGTAGAAAAAAGCAGCAATTGACCAATAAAATTTCTACCGAGACTAGAGAATTTATGAAGAAAAGAAGGAATATGAAGATATACAAAAATGATGCATTAAAAATGATTGAATATCTCGAATTTTGTAAAATGGTGCAGAAAAGAGTTGAAAATGATATAAGAAAGTATAACTGTGAACTAACAAGGAAATCTGTAGAAGAAAATAAAACTCTCAAGAATGTAAAATAACATTTTGGTATTGGTAGGAAATTTATATCTGCAATAAGAAAAAAAGATGGAATTATTACTAAAAAGAGAGATGACATCATGAAATGGGTAGAAGACTTTTATCAAGAATTATATAGTAATAAAGAACAAGTACCTCCTATATCTATTACATCTTCCGAATTGCCCAGAATTTTAAATGAAGATGTGAGACATGCAATTAAATGTATGAAGAAAGGAAAGTCTCCAGGTAATGATGGAATTATAATTGATATATTAAAAGAAGCAGGTGAAGAAATAGAAAAAAATTTAGCAAAGTTATATACTAAATGTCTAAATGATAAAGATGTACCAGATGATTGGAAGAATGCAGTAATAATATTAATATTTAAAAAAGGTGATAAAGAAGATATTAGAAATTACAGACCTATCAGGTTTTTATCAGTTTTATACAAAATTTTTATCAAGATAATTACAACTCGTCTACAGAGAACATTGGATTTCCACCAACCAAGAGAACAAGCTGGATTTAAAAGTGGTTTTACTATAGTAGATCATATCCAGGTATTGAGAGAAGTTATAGAAAGGACAAATGAATATGAGTTGCCATTATATTTTGGATTTGTAGATTATGAAAAGGCATTTGATTCTATAAACATTTCTTCAGTGATTAAAGCATTGGATCATCAAGGTATAGATCCAGGATATTGTCATATTTTAAAGAATATTTATAAAAATGCAACAGCAACAATTAGATTACATAATGATACTGGGAAAGTCAACATTGAGAAGGGTGTAAGACAAGGTGATTCCATATCTCCAAAACTTTTTACAGCAGTGCTGCAAGAAGTATTTTGTGGATTAAAATGGGAATCTAAAGGAGTAAAAGTAAATCGAGATTATTTAAGTTATTTAGATTTTGCAGATGATGTAGTTGTTTTTGCAAATAATGCTTCAGAGCTTCAGGAAATGTTGCAGGAGTTGTCAGATGAAAGTAGGACTAAAGATAAATTTTAAAAAGACTAAAGTAATGTTCAATGGATTTTCTCAAAATATGAAAATAAAGATTGATTATGATGAGTTAGAAGAAGTTTACAGCTACAAATACCTTGGTCAGATTATTAATACAGATGGAAACATAATGGATGAAATTAATCATAGAATTAAACTTGTTTGGAGCGCTTTTGGTAGAAATAACTTGATACTAAAAGGAAATATGCCTATGTGTTTGAAAAGGAAGGTTTTTAACAAGTGTGTTTTACCAGTTCTTACTTATGGGTCCGAGACTTGGATACTTAATAAAAGAGCAATAAAGAGACTTCAGACCACTCAAAGAAGAATGGAGAGATGCATGTTGGGAGTAACAAGAAGAGATCAAAAACGCAATGTATGGGTAAGAGAACAAACAGGTGTTACTGACCTCATTGAAAAAATTAAAGGATTGAAGTGGAGTTGGGCTGGACATATTGCTAGATGAGATGATAATAGATGGACAATTGAAATCTTAAACTGGATTCCGAAGGATTGTAAAAAACCCAGAAAGATACCACATGTGAGATGGATGGATGAAATAACAAAGTGTGCAGGGATAATATGGAGAAGAGAAGCTAAAGATCGGAGAAGATGGATTGAACTTGGAGAGACCTTCATCCTGCAGTGGATTGATATTGGTTGATGATGATGATTTTATAAAACTGATATTACATAAATAAATTTCTTCTTTAAAACTTAAATCAAATTTAGAACTGAAAACAATAATCAATTCCTGAAAAACCTATATAAAATAAATTCCTTTTACATTATATTATCAAATAATATACAGTACAATGTGTAAATTTCCAAGATCAAAAAAAAAATATCCATATATACGTCCTACACACACATATGCATGCACATATACTAAATAATGATCCACTTGTTCATATTTTTATTAGTACAAAATATCTTTCATAATTTCCTGACAATTTAAACCCATTCTCCTGTAAAGAACTGTCAAACAAATACTATCTATGACAAGTTCAATTTTTATTTGTACTATCATTTTTATTTATAAATATTATGATTGACAAAACCTTTCTGTCTAGACCTATATAAATCAGCATTTTAAGATATTGTAGTGCACACAATAGTCAATTCTCCCTTCCCTCTACATAATGATACACTATAATTTAAATAAAATACAAACATATTTTTCTCTATACATTAAATTCAAGCCACACGGTTATTGGTCTCTCTAAATGAAGCTTTTAATTTTTCTTGACTTTAAAATTTTTTTATTTTATTTGGATATAGTTATCTACTTTCCCAATCATTAGTTTCTTTACAAAAGAAGCTAAGGATTACAGTATATATGCAAGGGCAGCATTATTTGATGTTAACTTCTGCTAGAAAGATTCCATGACACCTTTAACTAATGTAATTGCATTCTAAAGCAGCAGTAACTTTCTTTCAATTGTAACAAAGTATCTGGTGTATATTACACGATATTGTCAAATAGATCCCTACAATCAGTTTGATGTTAATCGATTTCATCTACAAGTAGCACTGCTTTTAAACTGTACCCATTCTACTGCCACAAGGACTTATGATATGCAAGATAATATCTTCATATTTTTTTAATACCTTAAGGTTCTGAATCCAAGCCAATTTATTAATTTAATGGCATAAATCATATATATATTTTAGTGACCTCGGTTATAAAATAACTACATGCCCCTTTGATCTTTGGCAAAAGAATGGTACTTACTAATCCAAAGCTTCATATTATTTATTTCTATACATTTAATCTGCAGTCAACAGTAGTAATTTCTGATTTTTTGAGCCATCTTTTTAAATGAGAGCAATCAACGAATATGAAATAATCATGCTAAACTAACATTGAAACTAATTTCTTGTTATACTATATAGTTCATTAAAGAAGGCCCATAGCCTGAAACAAATCTGGAGATTTATTTGACATTACAAATGACTCAGCTTACAGACCTAGCTCTAATCTTAAGAGGAAAAGATTACATGCTTTCTTTTTTAGAACAGCAATTTTCATTTTTAAGACCTTAATCTTTTGATCTGATCTCATTTCCTATCCTTTATGACTTTTTCTAAATGTATTTCAATTTATGACTGCATTTAAATAGTTTTATTAATAACATATTTAGAAAGAGAAAGGTTTTAATCTTTTTTTCATATGCACCTTAAACATGTGTATAATAGCCAAAGATATAGTTTTTGACTATAAAGGGATCTCTCAAATTTCAACATAAGACAGGGACTTTATAAAGATAAGAGCAGCCATCTTTAACCTAAATTCTTATTTATGTAGGCCAATCTGAAGCATCTTGATTTGAGAACATAAAGATATTACTCTCGTCACATTTAAATCCATTATTTCCTTTCACAAATTAAGTTAGGTGAAATCTTGCATTTACAATATTAAAATCTTTTTTTTTTAAATTGAAATATATAAGATTTAATACGCTTGACGTATATAGTGAAATTAAATACATAAAAATTGCATTAATATTTCTTAAGGCTAAGCACTTTCATCTCCATATTCATAGCCTTCAACCATAATAATAATATAGAAACCAATGTAACATTCTGATTATTTATCAAACACACGGAAAGTCTAATTAAAAGGAGAAAGGCTTTAACATTTTTTCACTTTAAATATTAGTATAATAACCAAAAGATGTAGTTTTTGCCTATGAGGGACCTCTCAAATCTCATTGCAAGACAAGGACTTTAACTCCAGAAGTTACATGATTTATAGATGTGATATCAAATTATTAGTGCCATTGTGTTCTAAAAAATTCTAATATAAATCTTGTCAAGTGTATTCTGTAAATTATATTACACCCATTTTGTTTTGCTTTCTTCATATCCTTTCATATTGCTTGTTATTTAATCAACAGAACAAAATATTTAACAACTATAAAACCTCTATTTCTCAAAAAGAATGGGAAAGAATATTCCTACTATCTTCTCTTGTTCTTGATATTTCTCAAATGAATTCATTACAATTATACTCAGTCAATATTTAGGTTTATAAATAAAGCATATTTTAGAACTGAAAATTAATTAAAATAATTATTAATAAAAAAAATATATTACCGTGGTGGACTATCGTCAAAAAATATAGCATCTGTAAAATAAACAAAACAAAATATACACATCAACAAAAGATAGGAAGACCAATGTTAAGAGAGAGATTTATTTTACATAATTTTTTTTTAAAGGATTACTTATTCATAAATAAAAATATAAAAAATAATCAACAACGAAAGTTCACATACCCAAAACAATTAGAAAGTACATAATTTAATAAGAGAAGTATCTCACAAACTCAAGCAAAAGCTGAAATCTCCAATAATTTAGAAAAGGTAGTTCTCAAAGAAATGAAGATAAATAACAAGATAAAATCATAATATGTGAAATGTTTGCAGTCCATGTATATTAGTTTATTGTAAAAAAAAGATATTTACTGGTGTAATTGTTACCTTACAATACTGTATTGTCTGTAAAAAATTTACATATTTTAGCACGCGTTGAACTCTGTTAAATACATGCTAATTAATTCAAATTTTGCAGAAGTAGCACAATATAAAACCATAGTTAAATGCATGTGTGCAAGAATCTCTGTTTTTTTACATAACAATATGAACCTATTACACTATCTTCTCAGAAGATTAATGTTTAGTTTCATTCAGTTATATATATTTATTATGAATAAATAAATTGTCATTGTTTTAATTTATGTTGTTTCATTGATTATGGATGCGACTCAGCTGGTATTCTAACTCCCAGGATAAATAGCAATATGCTTCCCCTTCCTTTCTAATAAAATTCAATATTATTTTTTTAACAACATTTCTAATATGTGAAGAAGGTTAAGAAAAGTCTCAATATATTTGAACTGTGGCAATGGTGAAGAATTTTGAGAGTTCCATAGCCAGTAAGATAAATGAACAAGTGAGTACTAGATCAATTATGTCTGAACTTTCCTCCAAGTGCAAGTGATCAGTTTGAAATTGTCTAATTTTAGTCATTCATGCTATATTTTGTAGAAAATATATTGGGCTTTAGTAACTAGAGAGCTATAAGTTATAAAGCTAAGTTTTATTTCAGAGAGGAAAAAAAAAAAGAAATGTAAATACATATCTAGTTTAAAAAGCAATAAAAAGATCGCTAATAATTAATGGAAACATAAATGTAAATAGATATGTAAGTTTTAAAAAGTAATGAAAAACAAATTCTGTAAAAATAAAGGAAATTTTATTTTGATAATTTAAGTTTAAAGATGGGTTTGCAGATAAATTAGAAGATTGTAAGTTAAAAGCATTCTATAAAAGATTGCCAAAAGATAATGCAAATGATTATTTTCAAGGCCGGATATAACTAATGGATTTAAAATATCAAGAAAACTGTATTGTTAAAATGTAACTAATAGAATAAATATTTGAAGCTAATTACTGAGGAATGCGAATGGTCGTAATTAGAAGCCGGATCCTTATCATCGTCAAAATGCATTAGTCAAATGGATTTACTTTTACATTGGAATGATAGGAATTTATCAATGAATTCAAGCAACAAGAAAACAGTATAAATAGTGTGCGCAACAAAAGAATGGTGTCGCCAGTTTTCCTCCACTCATCATGTGCTGTTGTGTGTTGCTGTCATAAGGCCTTTTGAGAAAAGCTAAGGGAAAAGTGTCTCAAACTTTCCTGTATATGGAAGTGTTGCAGAGCCTATGCCTCTGAATGTGAAAGAAAGCCGGCTAGGGAAAATGTTTACAGATCTTAGCAGTCTTTTTATAATTTGTGTATGTACACCTGAGAAGGCCCAATTAGGATTGTGTTTTAAGTACTGTGAGTATAAACTTTTAGTAATCACTTAGATCTATCACTATTGTAGTTTTTGGTGGCGATTATAGCATTGAAAATTTAGAACTTTAAATCAAGGACTAATTGTTAATGTGTATATAAAGTAACTGGATTATTATTTAGTAAAATCTTAACTGATATGTATACATATAATATGTAAATAGATGTTTTTTTTTTTTTGGACAATTAATAATTTTACAATAATTGTTGGTAGACAGTTTCATAGTTGAATACCCAACAATACAAAACTAAATTTTGAAGCTAAAAGAGAAAGGAAATGATCAAAAATGAGATAAATAGATTTGGTTCTCACAGTAGTACATGTGCCATTGATTAGGCTAAAAAGCCAAATGACTAGCAAATCATTACAGAAACAAGTCATTCATATATCTATAAAGGACTTAACAGCACATATAATTTATGAAAATTAAAAAAAATATTCTCCTCAGGTGGCTATAATAAAGATGGGAAATATTTCAATCTAGCCAATTAGTTTTTATCTTGTATTCTAGTCTTCAATCATGATCTACAAAACAACTGATTACACATAAATAATAACAATTGCAATCTTCATGAATTAAGAAATGTAGCATATTTTGGTATTATTAGAAATTTTTCATTTTAACAAATGATTATAATTAGTCTTTTTTTTTTTTCTCATTAGCAAAATGGGACCTGAAAATAATTTTTTTAAATAACTATTAATTTTTATTTATTTAGCATATTGATTTTTTTTTTTAGACAGCTTAATTATTATCAAAATATCATAAAGAATCTGTAGAGATTCCAATCAAAAAATAGATTCAATAGTAACTTCAAGTCTGCCATTGTAGATTCGACAACTATTATTCATGAATGGTGTTTATCCACATCTACGTAGATCAGTAGCTGTTAAATTTAATTTATGAAGGAGATGAGCACAATAACCATGAGTTATTCAGGATCTATTGAATGAGATTCCTGTTATATCTAGGAAGGTCAAATCTACCTGGCTTTATTGTTGGAATTGGAAAAAGAAATTTGTTTGGAATTTCTTAAGTATTCCATTTTTATACCATAATTTTTATTTAAAATTTTATTTTTGTTTGGCTTTAATATAAATATTTTACACTTAAAAAAAAAGTAAATATGACTTTATATGCTACTAATAATAATCAGATGATTAGTTTCTTGCGATCCTACGATATTTGAACACTAAAACCAATAAAAATAAGCTTTGGATCTGGAACGGAACCTTTAGCTCTTGAGTTCTTTCAGTCTACCACTGAGTTACACCATTCAGGACATAATCTATCCAGTTTTACAATACTTAGTGTCCATTAAATCTTAAGAATACTAATTCTGTCAGAATTTTATACCTCATACTTCAGAATTATCTTTTTCTCAACAACAAACACCAGGATCTTCAACTCATTTCTTCATAAATAAATATTAACAAATAAGTTATAATGCAAAGGACAACAAAAAAAATTGAGTGGAATAATTGTGTTCAACCTGTCATAAACAGGGTGTACAATAACTATTACTGTAATGTTCTAATTATTTATCAAGCTCCCAGGCAGTATGTAATTAGAAAGAGAAAGGCTTTAACCTTTTTCTACAAGTCCTAAATATTTGTATAATATAAAAACAATGTAGATAGGGACTTTATAAAGATAAGAACAGCCTATATAAGTAAGAATTTATATTAAAGATAAGATGGCTGTTTTTATCTTTATAAAAGTCCCTACCGTGTGTTGAGGCCCTCTATAGTCAAAAACTACATCATTTGGCTATTATACAAATGTTTAAGGCATATGTGGAAAAAGGTTAAAGCCTTTCTCTTTCTAATTACTATTATTATACATCCAATGGACCAGATCATCTAGCTTGCTTATTTTATTACACAATACATAACCTAATGAAGTTTAATTAAATGTTGATTATTATTATTTGTTTTGTATACTAGTCACCAAAAAATCATTACCCCAATATCAACAAAGTAACAGTTAACAGGAACTGATGGTAAACAGGATGCAGGAGAGTCAAAGTTTACATTGTAAATATTAATTATTGTCATTTTGAAAGCATTATAAACTTTTCAATATATTTGAAAATACATCTGATTGTATAATGCTGACAAGTAAGAGAAATGCAATGGGGGTTGGAAACTGATCAGTTTAATTGGATTGAGGAAATATGAAAGATCTTGATCACATATTTACACTATTTACTAACTGCAGTCAGTTATCTCTGATTTGTGAAAGAGGTAATTTTTTATCAAATTACATATATTATTTCATTTTTTATCCGAGATGAAGTTGATAAATAATAACATGCTGTTACTAAGTAATAGGCAAACTATCACCTAAATTTTGTGAAGTTAAATTAATTTTTTCAAACTATAACTTTAAAATTTTATAATTTTGTTTAAAATCTTCTCTCTTAAGTTTTTAAAATTTCACACATGACTATCTCAATCAAATCGCCTATGTGTTAATCAGAAAAATGCAATCAGAAGACTTATTTATTAACCCTTACCTTGCAACAAATGGACGAGAGATACAATCTTCTGTTCTTTCAATAGCAACTCCAATTTTCCCTGCAAATAGCGCTCAAAAATCACATCAAGAGTGCTTCTTCCCAATATTTTTAGATGGAGCAAGATGTGATGCGACCAACCAGAGACTTTGAACACCATAGTAGCTAGAAGAGATTGAATGCATTATTATACAGAACACTGATAGAAGCAAAGTTTATGTATAGAAAGAGTCATTTAATCCTACATTTACAATCATTAATTTCAAACAATTTTTTTGGAAGTATTATATATTTCTAAGAATATACATATTTGAAATATAAATGCATACACACATGTCTTTGGGCTGTTGAATATAATTACATTGAATGAATTATTATAAGATGTTTTTAATATAACACCAACAATTCCTTTGATTCTTTTAATTTACTAGATGCAGTGGTTCAAGCTTTGAACCCTAAGCTCTTATGATAGCAAAAGTCAGAAACTTGTCTGAGAATGGAGATTAAACTGCATTTCCAACTAGTTATCAGGTAAAAGAGTAGAGGTTAGAGAATTGTTCTTGTAATACTGTAATAAGCAAAAAACAATTGACATTGGTATCAACATTCCTAGCCAAGAAAAAAAAAGTTTATAGAACAGAATTAAAGTTATTAAAATATATAGTTCGATTTATGTAACTGTATAAATAAGTTGATTTTAGTTTAAAGTCTTAATAGTCGAAAAGAAATTAGAAGACTGGCTGTTACATGCATAACTATATTGGGTTGAACTTTGAATCCTAATTTCTTATTGATCAAGATAAGGATTAAATTACACTACTTATTATAATGATCAATGGAATCTCCCCAAACCTAATCTGCCATACCAGAGTGTTACTAGGCTATTGGAACCTAGAAAATTTATATAGTAGGCAGATACGCACAGGAGAGGTTACTCTTTTATCGAACTGAAAGCCCCAGTCACTAGCTCAGGGAGAAGCTGAGCTTAAAATATCACACTGTATATTCAAATTTCTAATTCTTAATTTTAAATATTAATAAAATATATAAAATGAGTTACTTCCAAAATTTAATTAAACAAAACATTTTTTTATTACACACACACATTAAAAGGAAAAATTCTGAAAATTAAATTAACCAGTGAATATATTTGATTTGCATTATATGCACAGATGGAAGCATTTAATAGATTTAATACAATTTGAATACTTTACTAAGTGATTACGTATATAACCATCCCAATCTCTTTTAACCTTAGGCTAAAATCTCGCGTTTAAACCAACAAGATTACTTACATTTACAATTGATGCCACTAAAATAGAAAAAGCAGAAATGTTCTATACTTTAACTCAGGGGTCCCCAACCCTATGCCCGCAGGCACTATGGCGCCCGCAGACCATTTTATGTGTGCCCGCCGCTATCCGAACACGATAAAAAATTATTTATCTGATACAAATAAATTTAATTTTTAAAATTTCTTATAAATTATTGTATTATATTGTAATCAAATTGTAGGGCATACTATACTTTTACAGCGTAAAAATATAAACGTTAATTATATGTTGAAATTTTATTTTTGAAATAAATATTTTTTTGTACATTATGTGTATTATTAACAATATCCAACTATAAATTTACATTGAAAAAATAAATGATGCCCGCTATCTAGTTGAAAAAAATAAATGGTGCCCACCACCTGGCCGGTATCATAGAATGTGCTATTAAGTGCAAAAAGGCTGGGGACCCCTGCTTTAACTTAACCATTGAAAAATATTTCCCACTATTTATTAGTAACATTTATGTAAGCTCAACTTACTTTTAGATAAACAACTTAAACACACAGACTTTTAAGATTGATAAACAAATAACTTATATTCATTAAATTGCTTATATCCTTATTTGAGTTATTTCTAAGAGCACAATTGTACTAGAAAGTTAAATTATTGGGCTATGAGAATAAGTCAAAAAGAGTTTAAAATTCATTATATTTCTGTAATTATACACCTATTCTTTTTAAATATTACTATCTCACTTAAATTGTACTTTAATACAGGATTTTCCACAATTTTATCAACATTAAAAAAAAGAAAAATGAGAGTTTTAATTTTATATAACTTGCTCAATATGTCTATTGTTATTCTTGATTCACAAATTTAGATATTTTTCCAAATTAACAAATGTTGCATTAACATATGTTCAATATTTATAATTTTCTTTGCACATACTTTTATAATGATAAAATTCTTTCCAATTTAGGATTGTCTTGGTTAAATTTCTGTAGAAGCTGAAACTTATATGAATGCTATGTCAGCCTTAAAAATATATCAGGGAATGCTAAGTGAAAAGACTTTTCAGAGTTTCTATAATGAGTAAGAATATCAATCACTATATTATTATCACCTAATCTTTTTGAATGTCGAGTGCACAATTCATCATATCTCTGTAAACATTGCAACTATAACTTTGTACTTGTCCTTAACCTCATTTTCATCGGAGAATTATTTTGATTTACTCTTATATCAAAATCTTTAAAAGCAAACATTATGATGCTTGGAAAATGCTATCCATAATATTTGATAAATAATTACAAGGTTAAAAAAAAAAAAGTTTTCCTTAACTATTTTGAATTTCAGTAATTCAAAGTGTGTTACAATTTCAGTAGCAAAATTCATTTATCCTAATGTTTAGCCAGGCAACTTCAGTCTTCCAAGGATCTTAACAATAACATTGAAAACATAAACATTAGCTTTAGTATTTCTTGCAATTCTATTGAACAAATACATAATTTCATTTGATTTTTTACTAAAATAAATTTCTATAGAGAATAGACTGCAGAGCTTATTGATATTAAAATATTAACACATATATCAATAATAGCTGAACATTACTAACATATATTAGGATAAGTTCATATTCTTAATCAGAAGCAGACTTGTTGATAAGGTTGCTTTGACTACACAACTAGCAGATGTCCTATTGCTAAAAAACCATGAAAATAAGGGTGGTCTCTTCTATTAATAAACAGTTTCACAGAGACAAATTAAAGCTATTATTGTTACTCATATGTTTGACATATTCCAATATTATAAAGTCTAAAGGTTCTGCTGATTTCCTTTATATTTAAATTGATTGAAATTGACTTCATTGAAAATGGTTCTGCCTTTTTTTCCTTTGTTCTTCCTGATTTTCGTTTTTACACAATATGTTCCAATAAAAAGATGACTAGTTCTCTCTTCAAGCTTCCTGTAGCATCATTTCCGAATCAACACATAGTGACACAATTTAACTATTATCTCGATTACAAGTTAAAATATGAAATATAACAATGCATTTTGTATCTTAATCCATAATGGAAGAATGTGCTAAAATTAAATTTTGTTTTTTAAATTGGGCAAATACTGTTATTGAAACATATGAAATGAATCAAATTGTGTATGGTAGTGAAGTCATGAATTGCAAGAATGTTTTCAAGATGGCTCTCAAAAATTCATGATGGTAAGTATAGCATTGAAGACAATCTAAGAACTAGCACATTAAAGTTTTTGTGATGAATAACACAAACACTGATTCAGAAATGGTGCTGCAGGAAATTAGAAAGAGCAGTCATACTTTCAGTGGTACACACTGAATATTTATCTATATATCCTATCATATTCTATTTACTCTTGTTTATCTCAATTACATTTTTGTTATTTGAATTATACATTATCATTTGTATCTTATTTATTTTGCTTCATATCTATCCGAGAACAGTCTTGATCTCTTAAACAATTAAAGTGCCTTCCCCTTTAAATCTCCATTCTCTGACATCTTAATATTTTGTGTCAATTTGCATCTGTCCATTTTGTTTTCATTCGTTGAATGTTTTTCTTTGGCATGATCACTAATGTTAATGTTATTATTAACACATCAGATGCTACTTCTACTGATCTAATTTACTATGATACACCCTATTATAGAAGGATACTCCTGAGAATTTTGTGGTTCTATTTGAAATAGCATAATGTACAGTCATATACTAATATTACTAAATCAACTAAGAAATGGAAATCCATGGAGATAGCTTAACATATTATTTAATTTTCCACACATTGATTTTATCGGTGTTGAAAATAATTGCTCACTTTATTATAAATACATTTGCTTTCTCATTGCCTGAGAAGTAAACAATTAAACATTTTAGGCATTCTACTCATGACATAAAAAGAAAAAAAAATTGAATGATTTATTATTCAGGAGCACATGAGAGGTTCTAAAAGTGATAGAATTGGATTCCGATCTATGAATTTTAAACTCCAGAATCTACACCCTAGCTACTACAGTAAACCAAACAGGAAATGGCATAAATATTTTTCTGTTATTTCTTTAATCAAACTAAATCACCACAAATTTATTTAAAAGGTGGTCAAATCTTTTTGCTTTCTTAATGATAATTGTAAGCGATATATTATAGAACCTATTTATAATTAATCACTTCATTCAAGATGCTTCATATTTTGATACAATGAAATGAGGCTATGAAAACAAAAGAATATAAATTTACAGACAATATTGTATAATTCATTATTTAAGTATATGTTTAAAATAAACAAATTTATATTATAATGGGATGGGAGTAATAAGAGTTTCACCTGGGGTAATGGAATATCATCGACCTCAAGTAAACAAAATATTTCAAATAAAATGATTTAATATAATATATACAATAATATCAATATATATATAAGTAATGTTATATATTATAAGAGCATGAGAGATTTTAAGATCTTTCTGAGAAGTCAGCCCAGTTAACTCACTAGAGTAACTAAAATATTAACCATAAATTCACCAGCATTATAAATAAGTAAAAGTAATACTCATTCATCACCATGAATAATTAAATGATTAAAATAAATCGACAGTGAATCTTGTGACTGGATTTGAATTAGGTCTACCATAGATTAGGCCAACTATTTAGCCTTTGCCAGCTTGGGCAATTATTTAAACATATAATCAAAATAATAATGCTGGAATATTGAAACATGCTGATCATCATCAATGTTCTGGTCACTTAGGACCATTAATGTACTGGCCACCTATAAACTTAATTTCTAATAGAGACTAAACAAAAATAAAATGTAGTGCATGGACTTTAAAGAATATACTCTTAGTACCAACCCAGGATTATTCATCATCACTGGATGCTTATACATTTATATACATTCCCATTTATATATCAGACCATTATGCGTGAATCTAGTTCAAAGAACATAAGCTCTATAACTGTTACTGTGATCAAGAGATGAAGCAATATATAATATTCTAAAAACCATTTAGAATCAAGTTCACTGGAATTTTAACAATTGAATACAAGTTTATTAATAACAATAAAAAAATGACATCAAGGTCTCTAGAATATGGCTATAGACAGATAAGCCTTCTGATTTTGATTAATATACAAAATTCAAATTATTACATTGTGATTTACATACAGACAGACATGTGGCTTAATAATTTCTGAACATATTTGAAGTATCATAAAATAAATAAATGATTAAAATTTACATGTAAGTGTGATACACATTGGTATTTACGCACACAGATATGCAGCATAATAATTTCTCAACATAATTGACTTGCCATAAAATAAAAACTTTTTAAGTTCTCACTTAACTGATATAAAATATCACAAAGGGTTTACATAAAACACATATATATCATTGCATAGACATGCGGTATAATTTATTAACCTATTTAATTTGTCAAAATAATAAATGAGATTAATTTTTATAATACATATTTAATAACATATTTAACATACATGTGTGTGCATATTGAATTGCAGACGCACACTAACGTCTATATCATATATTTCATTTTGTCAAAATAAAATTATTAAAAATTATTTTCACAATTAATTCTTGTTGAAAGTCTAAAAATCCATTCGTTGTTTCAATAGTAAGTTTTCTCTTTATTGATTAGTTTTTTTTTCTTAAAAAACAAGTACTATTAATTAATATCTTGACAATTGATAAATTTTTTTTTTTTTTTGACAGGTTACTCTAAAAAGATTAATTTTTAATTTCGAAACTGCAAAAATTCATTGTCGGAAATTTTTTAGAAAGCGTAGTGGAATTAGTATTCCATATTAAGAATTGTCATCACACACGCTTCCCTACACTTTTGAACTGCACACAACTTGAAAAGGTTCTTCTTTTCTGCAGAGTTATTTCCAATTTTGCGTGAATCTATGTGAGAATTGTAAGGGAAATTGGTTTGAGGACTCCAAAATCCCGTTACTTACAGCTTTGAGGTTCCCTTGTTATTTTATTTGCATGTTACTTTTGGCTTTTTTATGCCCTAAAAATGGTATTTTTTGTTACTTGTTTTGGTTCACAACTTGTCCAAAGTTTCATTTATTTTTGATTCATTAAATTATTTTATGGGAAGTTGTTGTTTTTTGTTGTTATTCACATGATTAGAAAGTAGGTAGGTAATATTTGATAAGTTTCATTAGCAGTTAATTAAAGTAGGTAATATTTTATTATACCAAAATAAAAAAATAAGTGTTTAAGAGTTTATTCAAAAGGCCTCACCCCAAAAAAAATGTATATAAAATAAGAAGAAAGAACTGTGTGGTAACATAATAAAATGTTCAAAAAGAAAATCCAAAAAGAAGTCGATAATTAAAAATCAAAACAAACCTCCCCCGGCTTAAAAAAAAGTGTTCTTTAAAAACGAACTGTTTATGTCTTTTTTAAAATTAAAGGCCCAAAAATTAAGGAAGAACTTTTCACTATCATATAATATAGCTTTCTGTAGCGTAAAGATTTGAAACAAAAAAATAGAAAAGCCTCGTAATAAATTAACACACAAAAAAGACGACAATTCAAAATCAAAACAACCCCTCTCCCCTCCACCCTGTAAAAAAACAATTGTTTGTTTATTCAAAAGTATTGAATTGTTGAAGTCTTTCAGCAAATCTAAACATCAACCAAAAAAAAAGATAAGTTGAAAGCAAATAACCAACCCCCCCCTTCCACCATCTAAAAACAACAAAATGTTTGTTACCGTATTTTTGTGTAAACAAACCGATGGAGGGTTAATCGATAATTTCAAAGCAAACCAACACCCCTAACACCATCTAAAAACAAAGTGTTTGTTTCTTAAAAAAATCAAAAAATAAAATAAAAACCCGGGTGAAAAAAAAACTTTAGTTTACCGTAAGTAATATTATGTAAAGAAACTGACAGACAGTTAGTCGATAATTTAAAAACAAACCAACATCCCTAGACCATCTAAAAAAAAGTATTTGTTTATTAAAAAATGAAAAAAAAACCCCAGGTGGAATAAAAAAAAACTTTGGTGATTTACCGTAATATTATGTAAAGCAAACAGAAGGGCAGAGATTTTACCAAAACTTTTATACAAGTATTAATTAACAGATTTTCAAAAATAGATAGTAGACATTTTGTTCAAACATCTATACAAATATTAATTAAAAGATTTCAAAAATAAAATTTTTTACATTTATCAGTAGACATTTTATAATTACCAGGATATCTATTGTCATAAAACATGCTTGTTTTAGTTTCAAAATCAGAATTCAATAAAAATATTTATTATACCTTTTTAACTGTTTAATTTATAAAATTTTATTTTAAATTCAAAATTATATAATCTTTTACTATCATTATTTTATTCCAGGGAACTGTAGAAAAATATCTAAAAAATTTTAGTCAGTGTTCATTTCTACTTTTCCTTTCACCTTTATATATATTTGTGTACACATATTATGTTATTGTATGCCATGTAACACAACTATTACAATATATATATATTCAAAATCTAATTGTAATTTCTAAGTTTCCAAAGATTCTTGAATAGTCTTTAAACTTGAGGTCAAATAAAAGAAATACATTTTAAAACTACAAATAGCACTTTTTTCTCATATGAGTTTTTCAAATGTAATGGGGACTGAAGTTAGCAAATTGAGTTAAGCAAAACTTCCAGCAAATAATATATTCATGTAACAATAAGCTATTGTTTTTTTCCATCATTTATTCCATATACTTTTTTATTTTATTCTTATGCATTTCCGATACTGAAAATCATATTAAATTCTATTCATTCTTTTTATATAATATAATAATTTTGTATTTCTGTTTAAAGAAAAATTAGGAATTTTTCAAAAATGTTTAGAGGAAGAAAATAAGAAAAGATTAGTTAGGAATATTTGAAGAAGAAGAGAAATGCATAAAAATTTTGAGAAAGTAATTTTTGGGTCCTATGGTTGTTGAATACTAGGAAAAATCATTGGAACGGGGATAAATACATGACTACATTTTAGTATATGCTACTATATATTGCATTATTTCCATCATCTAGTTAAATGATTTAAAAAATAAACTGTATTTGCCATTTCTAAATACATTGAGCTGTTAGTAATAAATATATAAACAACCCCCATACTTCCACATATTCTTTACAAAAATCATATAAAGATACAATAAAAGACAAATGATTCCCAAGATGTATTTCATGCTGAACCAGCACTCATCAGTTGGCCTAGGCCACCATCTCTCATATATATCCCCATTATGTGAAGAATATTTATCTATAGGAAATTGTTACATTTTTATTTACAAGTGTCAAACCTACTCCATCCACAACTCTGACACCATTCACTTCAGATAAATATAGTAATGATTATCATTAATCATTTACTAAACTAGAGATTATCTTTAGCATAGATATAAACTTTAAACCTCAGTTAAAGATTAATATATCTGATTTTTTTTTGTTTTTAATTTAGACACACACACATGGAGTTATTCACATTTCATGTAATAGAGATATATATGAGAGATGGTGAATGACCAGGGCCAACTGATGAGTGCTGGTTCAGCATGAAATGCATCTTGGGGGTCATTTGTTTTTTATTGTGTCTTTATTTATATGATTTTAGTAAAGAATATGTGAAAGTATGGAGGTTGTTTAATATATTTGTAAAGATATTAAACATGGGAAAGAGCAAGGTGTGTGTATGTTTAAATTTAAAAAAATAAATAAATCGGATATATTTATCTTTAACTGAGGTTTAAAGTTTATATCTGTGCTAGAGATAATCTTTAGTTTAGTAAATGATTAGTGATAATCATTTACTATATTTGAGTGAAGTGGATGGTATCAAAGTTGTGGGTGGAGTGAGTTTGACAGTTGTAAATAAAAATTTAACAATTGTTAGTAATAATATGCAGATTAAAGATAAGACTTCTAGTGATATTATTAATCTCTCTTCTTTAGAGACTGCTGGCCTGAATAGTGTAAGATAGGATGGAAATTAAATTGATAACCTTAGATTCATAAGTATTGAATTTAATATGGCAATTTAACCAATTAGGTTATTCTGTCAAAAGCAGCAGACAATAGAAATTTTAAGTATTTACCTGAGAATTCTGATTTTTTTCTTTTTAAGAGCAAGATTAATGAGTGAATTCCAAATAATGATTCTCATATTAGACTGATTTATATGTTTATATGGCCATTAAATTTATTTTTTCTTGTCTTCTTGTGTTTTATCAAATATTTGTACATTCATTATTTTAGACCCATCTATTCTTTTTCTCTCTAATCATTCATTGTTTTATGGGAATATATTCGATTATGAAAATACAAGAATATTGAGCAAAGAAGACAAAATAATAAGAAAATTTAAAAAAATTGCTCACATGACAATGTCAAATAAGCATATAAATCAATTTAGAGGGATAATATTTGGAAACTGTTCATTAACTTTGCCTTTAAAGGAGGAGAAATTAAGGGGATCCTTGTAGTTATTTCTACTGGTAATTGCCTTTGAAAAAATAATGTAATTGATTAAAGCATCACCTTAAATTTCATATCTAAAGTTAACAGTTCAATTCCCATGCTAGCTGTCATTAATCAGGTCAGCAGCACATGAAGATTACTCCAAATGTTGTATTCCATTACTGTTAAATGTATTTAAAAAGTTTAAATTAAGTTTAGCAATTCACTTAGATTTGGAAATAGTCCAATATATAACTACAAGTAAAATACTATCATCACAAACTTCTAACCAACTTTTAGTATTTATTTATACAGATTATATTCTTAGGTACTTTTCATGTAAACATACAGTTGAAAAAAAAATGTCATGGTTTCTAATTGCATTCTCACACTGTAATGTCTTCACCTCTAAGCTTTTCCAGAGGGGTAGAAAAACACTTACAATCCGATCGAACTCGGCTGAACAACTCTTAAAACCGTTGTGCCACAAATAGCTCTTAATTGCTTTATGTATCCAACTTCTGTTAACAAGACTGTAACAAGTGCACGATGTTTTCCTCTACCAGTTTATATATCTCTCTGAATTCTTTTGTTAAGTCTTATCTGCTACATTCTGAAAACTTAATCGCGTGTTTTCCAAATCCGTTTTATTGTTCTTACTTTAATTAGTTATTTTTATCTCTGATAAAAATAATCCCACAACTTGTTTTTAATTATAATTATTTTCCATTATAATTATTTTTACTTTCAACTAAAATAAATTGAAAACTTCTGGAGTAAATTGTCTCTAGTAAACTCGCTGTTTATTTCTCAACACGAATACAACACTTCCTCCACTCACTCCAGAAGTTAGAGTTTATTTATGTTACACATACTCATCCAATATGCGCGGTTTCCTTTTTCAGCTTGGAGAAACATTTGATTTTTCCCAATTAATCGATATAACCTTGACAATTGTGTGAACTCTTCTTTTTTCTCGCCGCCTTTAGTGCTTTTTTTCCCCGCTTGGAGAAACTCTGGGTTCCCTTTTGCTCTTCGGTTTTTGTCTCTGGCCGCTCACTGTCTAAAGATTTCCGTTCTAAAAAATCTTCAAACGTGTCAATTTCCTTTTCACTTTCGGCCATCTTTTCCTGTAGCTCCATTTCATACTGCTGCCAACTCTCTACCTGTTCGGATAATTGTGACATTGCGAGTTCGCTTTTTAAATCTTCATTCGATCTTTCAAAACTCTGACATTCTGAAAATTTGCTTTGTAATTTTTTACTAAATTCTGAATTTTGTTGTTCCAGTTCTTCTTTTAATTTATTTAATTCATAAATGTCCAGTTTTAATTTTTGCACTTCTTTTGATAGTTCTTTAAATTGCAAGTTGAGTTGTAGTTCTGATTGCGTCTTTCTCTCAAGCATGGCAGCTAATTTTTGGTTACGAGACTCCAATTCTTTTAGTTTAGTGATCTGTCTTTGTCTTTGCGAAAAAGTCCTATCTCTCATGGCCATGCTTTGTCCCTTAGTTGATACATAGCCAATGGTATACATTGTATCATCTGTGCTTGGATTACATTTTGTTTGTCGTGGTTTTTTGCATACAGCTGTTAAATGCCCTTTAAATCCGCAGTTAAAACAGTTTTCTTTTCTCCATTTACAATTTTTCGATAAATGGCCAGTTTTACCACAGCAGAAACATTTAACTGTTAACATTTTCTCTCTATAAATATTTTCATTCTTCAGCTGCTGGCTTTGATCTGTTTTGTAAACTGCCATCTTTCTGGTCTCTTCTGAGTTGTTTCTAAAAGCTATGGCTTGCTCAATTACTGCTTCATATGCTATTCCTTTTTTAATAGCCACTTCGTATGATAAGTCGCTTTCCATTAACAATGTCTGGCGCAATCTTTCGTCGTATATTCCCCACAATAATTGATCCAGCAAAGCTTGTTCTAAAAATTCACCATAATCACAGTTTTTTGCCAACTGTTTTAATGCTATATCATAGTCTTTAATTTTTTCCTCCCTGGCTTGCTTTCTATTTCTCAGAGTTAATCTAGCTACGTGTCTAGACGGCTTTGGGCTAAAATAGTCCGTTAATTTTTTAACTATATCTTCAAAATGTACTCCATCAGTTATTGGTTCGTCCCATAATTTATTAATAATTTCTATGAGTTTGCGTCCTCCAAAACATAAAAGTGCGGCCACTTTTTTTTCATTATTTTTTATCCCATTTAACTTGAAAAAAATTTTCCAATTGCATTACATAGAGAGGCCATTCCTCGGCATTTTCAATGCTAAATTCAGGAATACTGCTTTGTCCTAATGACATTTTACTTGTTTCAAAATGTATTGGTTGACTTTCTCTTCTCGCTTATTCTTTCAAGTTTTACTAGGTTCGAAACTGCACCACTTTTGTAATGTCTTCACCCCTAAGCTTTTCCAGAGGGGTAGAAAAACACTTACAATCCGATCAAACTCAGCTGAACAACTCTTAAAACCGTTGTGCCGCAAATAGCTCTTAATAGATTTATGTATCCAACTTCTGTTAACAAGACTGTAACAAGTGCGCGATGTTTTCCTCTAGCAGTTTATATATCCCTCTGAATTCTTTTGTTAAGTCTTATCTGCTACATTCCAAAAACTTACTCGCGTGTTTTCCAAACATGTTTTATTGTTCTTACTTTAATTAGTTATTTTTATCTCTGATAAAAATAATCCCACAACTTGTTTTTAATTATAATTATTTTCCATTATAATTATTTTTACTTTCAACTAAAATAAATCAAAAACTTCTGGAGTAAATTGTCTCTAGTAAACTCGCTGTTTATTTCTCAACATGAATACACCACACACTTGACATACTAATCATGTGACTCATAAGAGCTCTAAAATAATTTGAAAAGGTATCATAATTTCCATTAAATATATTCAGTTCTTATTTTAGAATGCTATAAAATAAGTGACAACAGAGAATATAAAAGAAAACCAATAAAAATAAATTTAAAAAAAATCCACCTATCAATAAATAATTTTTTAAAATATCTATTATGATTTTAAATTATGTTTAAACATTATTTAATGACAGAAAGATAAAGAGCTCATTAAAGTTTATGATTTAACACTTGAAATTGTGATAAATTATGTTATAAAGAGATGAAAAATAATGGAAAATTACATTTCTCTATTAATCAACTTACTTTAAAGCAGAAGTTGAACAATAACAAGGTTAGTCAAACTACCACTAATGATAATCAAAGTTATGACTCTGCTGGTTAATTATCAACTTTCTTTCAAGCAGAGAATTTGATATACACATTAATAAGCATCAATTGAAGATAATGGAAATCTGATTTTAAAATAGTCATTACCAAAGAACTGAATAAATGATGCATTATATCTGTATAATTCATCAATGTATTTAGCTCACTGCTAGAGATTTTTTTAATGTGCATTTTTGCACATTAAATGAGAGCCATATATGGATATTTTATACTGAAAATACTTACCAATATATGTGAGATAATCATAAATAGTATTCAACTGAGGAGGTGGATCTTCCCGTTTCAAATGAAACCTAACTTCTGGCAGAGCAGAACGATGATATGTGAATAAAGGATGAAAAAGCTTAAAATTTAAAAAAAAAGGTTTTAATTAGTATTATCAGTGATAAATTAAATGTATAACATACATTAGTGTGAGCATCCATACATATCATTATAATTGGTTTAGTACAGTATGAAAATTTATTTAGATTTAAACCAATTTCTCTGATCCACAGCTTCTCTTTTCTATCTGTTCAAGAAAACTTGCTTATTTCATTCATAGCTCTCATATATTCTATTTTTAGGCCTTTTATAATCTCTTGAGATCCACTTTAAAACTTCATCTTCTATCTATTATTTTCTCTTATAACAATATTTCCAACCCATTTTCATTTCAGTCTCTTCACTCTTTCAATGATGTCAGTGATATCATTTATTCTCTCATTCATGATCTCTTTCTATTACTTCTAGCATACATCTTTCCATGCTTTGTTAAGTATTATGAAATCTCTGTATTACTCTTCTGTTAAATGTCAAGAACTGATATAACACATTTCTACTTTTCAAACACATAAGTGAACTTTTTTTAATACTCAATTATTTCTACCAAAAACACTCCATTTTTGATTAATTTCATCTTTTATGTATCAATATATATTAATAATCTAACTAAAGTAATTATAATTATTAACTTCTTTTAATTCATGATTATCAGTCTCTATTTTTATCTTCTATAAAAAACTGAATTTTATTTTTTGGTCTTTTTAGCATTAGTCCTAAACTTTTTCTTTCACACTTGTAACAATTCCGGACTCTGAAGCATTAGTTACAAAAGTAACCAAATCATCTGCAAAAAAAAATAAATACACCATTTATTTTAATTACCTTAATCTATAAAATACTTCTCATAAAACTGTAGTAAAAAGTTTTTGATATATGACTCACCCTGCCAACCATCCTTATCAATGTTAATCTTCTTAGTGTAACCATGTAATCTAATCACTATTATTGCATTTTGATAAATATTCTTTAGAATATAATAATATTCCACATCTATTTTAAAGTTTCAAAACTTTAATCACCGTGGAAATGTGTACAGAGTCAATTAATCCAACTCAATGTTCCTTTCTATACCTTCCATTAATACTTTGATGTGCTAAAACCAAAATCCAAAGTGTGCTTTAGATACATTGTGATTATCTTAGTAAAAACTTGTGTAGAACTGATGAAACACAAAATGTTTGTAATTTCTATTAACTTATTTTTCATCTTTCTTAAAATCAAATCACTCAATCATTTATCATTTTGTATTTAATTTTGTAAATAAGTTCTCTACTTCCTTACTGCTTCTTTTATTATATCAATAATAATTCTATCATTTTCAGAGCTTTTCATTTCTTCATAGACTTAATTAAATGTCTCACTTCATTTAAAACGTTTAGCATCTTTTTTTTGTCCCCTCTTCTTATTGGTGAGACAATTTTCCATCCAAGACCAACTGATATTTTTCATCTTCTACAGATTTCCTTGCCATTTCATAGTTGATTGTCTTATATCATCATTAATCCTTTTTTGTATCCTATTACAAAATTCGGTATCAATTGTTTTTAATAAATCATTTAAAAATATTTTCATATTTTTTTATTTTCTTCATAAAATGTTTTCTCTTAGTTGACAATTTATTGACGAATTTCTGCTGGCTATGTTACATTTTTATTAATATAGTGTAAGACTACCATTTGTTTCAAGCGTTGCTTATATTCTATGCAAGATAAAATTTATGTAATATTTGAATAATATCTAAAATGAGATTGTCATTTCTCATATAGGAAAGTTGTACAATTTTATGAGAAATATTAGTGGAGGAATGTTCAGAAATTACCAAAAGTTCTGCAATATTTAAATCAAGTGATTGGGGGGGGGGCATGGAATATATATAACATCAATTTTATGCTAATAAATTATATTGGTTTATATGGCAGAATAAACTGATTATTATCGTCTTGGAAAGTCACATGGTGTCTAGAAAAAGGGATAAATTTGGTTTCTGAAAATCTTCAAATGATCAAACATCATTATAAAAAGATAATTAATAAGATAAACTTCAGAAATTTGCAGAAGCAATTCCATGATTAGAAAAATATTTTGATTGGCTATATGATAAACTTCCAGTAATTTACTGCTCAGGAACCAAATATAACATTCACGTCAGAAGACAATGATTATAAAATGGGGAACCAGACATAGATTCTCATTAAAAAAAAAACATCATTTAATTTTAGCTTACACATATTCATTGAATTGAAAAAATTAAAGAAGTTTTCAATTTGGGCTGATAGCTTGATATTATAAATAAAAAATAGCTCCTGTATGGAAAGACACATTAGATCCAAAAAATCCAAGAGCATTGTTCAAAAAAAGCTCCAAAATGATAAGCTAGAAACTAGTTTGGAAATATCTGGATAGATCAGCACTGGATATGGATTTAATAAGCACTACCACCCAGCATCCAGTGAGTATTAAAGTTCAAGAGAGAAAAAGATTCTCGTTATGGAATTCAAAATAGATTTCTCTATTAGACAAGAGTGTTCAGATATGGATATGATGTTTGCAGTGACTAGTCACTTGGAAAAATCATGTGATAATATACCATATTAGCTTTGGTCTAAAATATTGAGATCTTGACTCTATCATTCTAATACTGTACTTAATCTTGCAGAATATGTGCTTTATATTTTGTAATTACATCCTTAGTATATTCAGCATCCCTAATCATCATTGAACTTGTTGTTCTCGAAATATCAAATAGGCCAACAATTTTGAATATTGATATTCCATCTAATTGGATATTAATACTCTGATCCCTTTTAAATTCAAACATATGATAAATATTTTCAATGAGCTTATAAAACTGCTACCATTTTCTGTCCAATATTTCTTAGTTCTCTTTTAAAGTTATATTTAAAAAAAAATGTTGGCATGCATTTCCATTTTTCTATATTGCATAGTATTAAAACTTTAACAGCTTTCTATAAAAGTATACCATTATTTTGCAAAATGATTATATAAAGACTTCAATATTACTTAAAACAAGCCTTATTCTAAGCAAAGATATCTTCACTATCTCTCCAAAGGCTAACAATGATAGAAAAGACATTAATTGTCAAATATTATTGAGGGTATTTTTCAGCATTTAACTTACAAACTATTAATTGAATAGGTAGCTAGACTGGCTAGCTACACAGAAAAATCCTAACTTTGCTTGGAAGTCTTCACCTGTCTAAATTTCCAAAATCTAATTTGATCTGAAACCCAAATTATGATTACAGTAGACTTATGCACTGCTCATTATACCACAAGTCCTTCTCTTGTAGAAAACCAGATAGCGGTAGTCAACTTTAATAAAGATACTATTATTTAGATTTTTTTCATTACTTAAGAAGTTTGAGTACATTTAGCCACATACATTAGCTTTTATTTTATTGTGAAAACAATAAAATACTTTTCCAATTAGGTAATTAATAATTAAATCTTATACTTGTATTGAAGAAATGTTTCACTATTAAATATATGAATTTATGAAATCTTTATTATTCTTTAAAAAATTAACATTTGATAAATTTATTTCTTTTATTTCTATCACATTTACAAAATTACTACTTAAAGATATTATTTATATAGTAGCAAACTGAAGAAAAAAACAAATATCATGAATGATGAAATATATAAAATTTTAAATATTTCTAAATGTTGTCTTCAAAAAAATAATACACTTTCAGAAAAATTTTATTTTAAAAAATGAGTTTACTAAATCCAGGTGGTCCTCGACTTTTGTACCTAAATGGTCCCTGAAACATGTATGGAAGGTGAAATGTAAGAAAGTAGAGCATAGTGTTTTTTAAAATATTTATTTTTTAATGAGGTGTATTAGCATATACATAAATAACACTTTATTGATTAGTATCTTGTGGTTTCTTTATAAATTTATCAAGAGATACTTGAATTGTATTCTTTTTCTTTTCTTAATAAAAAGGTCCATAACATGGTGTGTCTTTTTCTATTGCCTTTGACCAAAATAGCGAATTGTATGAAAGTAGAATGTATGAAAATTGAGGACTGCCTATACAATAAATTTGTCCAAAATAATAGGTAATATACTTCAAAATTTCCATCAAAACTTAAGATGTTACATTTAGTAGAATAAAGATATTAATGTATTTTATTATATTATTTTTTTTCTTGCCCGTCTCTCAACTTACATATGTAATTGTATTACTACATAGGAACTGATAATTTTGCAGCAGTGAATCCAAATTTCACTTAACTCAAAGCAGAATCTATAAGTTAAACAATACCTGAAAGCATACATTTTAACTTATTTAGCAAGTATTTTAAATCTCTGTAATATTATTACCACCAGTATTCATAAAATACTTAAATGGTATAACTGTTTGTTTAGGGAAACCACAATATTATAAGTGATAAACTAATTATTGAAGAGAATTAAATATGATCTTAAAGTTATTGAAAAAGGGACAATACACATTAGTACATAAAAAAAACTTTCTTCATTTGAGCCACATAATTATCAAATTCTTTCTATTAGACTTGACGAGAAATGTTGTAGTTGAAAAAATACCACAAAATTTGATGTTCATGAATCAATGATTATCCAATAACATATTTTCCAATAATAAATGAATTTTCAATCATATCATTTTGGGGTGTATCATGAATGATAGATCATTATATGCTGTTAATCTGATTTCTTCTCTAGATAGGTCAATCCCCATTTCACCAAATATGATGATTTTTTAAATTTCACAAAATCATTCAGCCAATAAATAGAAAAACTGATATCATATAGAGGATTACATCCGCACATATTTTGCCAAATGACTTAACATTTATGAATTGACAAAACAACTTAATTAACCCAAGACTATTGATTTTTGTTGATGTTCTTAGAGTTATGTATGATAATAGTTTTAATTTTGATCTTTATAAATAATTATTTATAAGCCTGTTAACGTCTGCTATTGTGTTATTAGTTAAATATCTCCAAGGCATATAGTGTGCCAAAAAATCCTTTGAAAATGGAATTAACTATTTTAATTTTTGTTTTCAGGTGGCATTTAATTGGACAGCTGTGAACATTGATAGAATATTTCTTCCTACTGATATCTGCCATGACAAAGATTTGTTCATATAGTTTTCTTTGTTCATATAGTTTTTCTTGGAAAATTTTTTAAGCATTTCTCAATAGTAAAAATATTAAAGATTCCTCTAGTAATATTATATAATGACATCATTTAACTATTTATTCCTCTTCCTAAGTTTGAAATAAAATATTGTGGGAATATGTTTACATTTAATTACTTGGTGTAATTTAGTATAATAGTAGTTGAAGATCTGTGGATTGTGACTCCAGTTCTACCAATTTCTTCAGTCGTCAAACTTCTTACAAATTTCTGAGTGATAAAACCATTCATTATTTTTTTAATGAAATATAATAGTTTCACAATTAATAGAAAAGAATAAATAATTATTTACATGTTTATTGCAAAGTCAATGTTATGAAGAAATGCTTGTCGATAAATTTGTATCAGTTTTGGCCTCACTGAAAAGGCTGATTGTTAACATTAATTAGACATGGAATCTTATTTGGAATAAAGTTGTAGGCAATAGTAAATTACACATGCACATATATAGAAAATTTCAATGGTAGTGTATCTGCATATCAGGCCTTCGATCTAGATTTGAATACAAGTCAAGAAAATTTGAAATTTTTTTTCAATAAACTTAGGATTTTTCTTTCAGATAGCTAGCTCATAGGTAACTCAACTAACCATAATCTAATCTTAGCTAGAAGATAATATAAAAATGGAAAAAAACTTAAACCCTCATCTCCCGACAATCACTAACTCTGGTGAATATAGTTTCTCTTTCAGTGTTCTTTTATGAAGAGCTGTTGGAGTAGGATATTTAAAGGCTGATTACCTTATCTCTATATGCTTATGACTATGTATATATTTCTAAATTCCTAAATTGTAAAGATCATAAATTCAAATATTTTGAAGAATATTTATTTATCCTGATTACAATAACGTGAAAGCTAAACACCTTCAAACAGATACGCTTTAAACATGCTTACGTGACAGCCAATCAGATGGAATAATGACATCACATGGGACTCTCAATTCTAAAACACAAGCCAGAACTATTAGAAAAAGATGGGACGTTATTATAATATTATCTGTTTACGCTTAAATTTGATATATTTACATTTATCCTGATTACATAATATATTTAAATTTATATGTGTATCTGTATTCTATTATCAATAAATACTGATCAACACTTTAACAACTATTTGACCTGAATATATCTTAGCTACCAATCTGCTACTTGGAATACTGTATTTTGAAAGTTTTGTCTGCATAATATTAGTAAGATCTTTTAATGGAGCAAAGTAAATCTTTACAATTCATAGACATTTTATCTGATAGAAGTTATCTTCAAACAGAGGACAAAGAAAAATATTATAATGAAATTAAACAATTGACATTTTTATAATAAATCAATCCATAGTACATTCTGAATAACACCTTTGCACTTTTATTTTGTCTTTTCCTTTTTTTACCACAGTTTGGATCAAGTTTCATGGTTCACAGGTTAGCCACTGAACTGTTTTGTCCCTTGCTAGCATGTTTTGATTCATTTTATTTAATGTTGTGACCTGGTTCACTTTTATCACTGCAAAGCCTAAGCAACTGAAACAGTCATGGCCTAATACATTACTATGATTACCTGATGCTACTACTAGTGGCAGGTATATAGTCTTATTAGGCATAGTAATTTTAACTGTTGTTTGGCTCAACAGTTTTATTTTATTGCCCTGACAGTCTGTAATAGACTAGCTGCTAAGATGCAACTTATATTCTTTATTTTCAATAATGATAGTCCAAGTCTTTTCTGAAACAATAGGCATTGCAGACCCTGAGTCCAGTTCCATTCTACCTGGTGTATCACTAATTATAATACTGTGTATAAATCCAGACTGATTGTCTTTAATAAGATTTATACAGACAACTTGTTTATTTTTCTTATAGTTGGACTTGCTGTTTTTTGAAATGGGTTTTTCCATTCTCATATCGGCTGTCTGTTTTTTTAATTTCAGGCCTGCAGATTTATATGAAACTCGCTTGCAAAACATTCTGGATGTATGTGCATTTTGTTCATTGCATCTATAGCAACACATTAGACTATATGATGCTGAATTATCTGAGCTGACTGAGTATCTGACCAACCCAATGTTATGCCAATTTTTTGCACATCATACTTAGTAATTTTTTTTTAATGGTTTTACCTGACTAGCTATTGATTCTTCTAGTACTGCTTGTGCCGCAGCTGTTTCAAAATCTAAATCTCGTATCATTAGTAATTTGAGTCTTTAAGTTATGATCACTTATGCTCCAAATAAAGCAATCATGAAGCACTTCATTCAGGAAGTCTTTGAACTCACACTTTAATACCAATGTCTGGATTCATGTTGCGAACTCTCTAGCTTTCCCCACTCTTGAATGTTGAGATTGAAATAATATCTCTGCATTATTGTGAAAGGTTTTGGGGAAAAATAATCTGTGAGAATCACTAATGTTTTGTCAAAACCTAGATCAGATGGCTTTTCTGATGTAGATTTCAAGATCTTGTATGTTTGAGACTCAATATATTGTACCGATGCAGTCATTACATGGTATTTATCATGCATAAATTTGTTGAAAGAGATTTGTTTAAAAAAAATTTTAAAAATTGAAAACAAAATGTATATTTATGTCTAAAAAAAAAAAAAAAGAAGCTTAAAAGTTTGAGAAAAAAAAAAAGAACAAAAGGACAAGGGATAGGGGTTTTATTGAGATAAATGACTGAAAGTAGGGAAAAAGATTTCAGAAATAAAAAATACATAAAGGAAAGTGATTAATATTTTTTTTAATTATTACTTTATAATATAAATAGTATTATTTATTTATGATGTAAATAGCTTTGTTCTTGTCTTATAATATTAAAGTAACAGAATGTGTGCGTATATAAAAATAAATGTTAAAAAGAAAGGAATTTTCTCAAAATAGTACAATTGAAAGCTAATGCAAATAAAAGAATTAAAAAACTAAAAAACAAAACAAAGGAAAAATATAATTACAATGGCTAGTGATAAGTAACAAACAAAGGATTAATTACTACTATTTAATTAAAATATAAACTAAAGGAAAGAATCTTATATGCTAAAAGAAAAGGAACAGAAACCCAATAGGAGTGCAGTAGAATGTCTGATGGATCCTAAGATAAGGAAACACTGGATATATAAGGGAGAGCTTGGTATTGTTTAAAATAAGTATATGATTATTATTATTATATCACATAATAGTATTATATTTTATTAAAAAATAAGTCAAAGTTGATCCTGTTAAATAAAAAAAATGCATTGCTGAACCCATCGAATCGTGCGGCCGGCCTGAACCTTCGCTGCAATAACACCTGCAGTTAGTTCGAAGAAGAAAAATGCTCATTTGAACCTGAGAATCAGTGGAGTGTCCATGTCCAGAATAGTTCATATGTCATCACCAAAAAATAAAAAGCCTACAAGGAATCATCGTCAACCGGTTGGAGCAACAGAATCAGCAGAAGCTATGTTTCCCTATTGCGCATATTACAGTGTTCAAATCCTAGGTAAAATCATTTTATTTTCCTTTATCTTCAAACTTTTAATTATAGCCATTGAAAACCAGTGAGATAAAACTTCTGAACTTTATAAAAACTATTAATTTCTAGATTATTATTATTACGTACATTAGCTTTCATAATCAGACGGTTAAAATCAAATCTCATTAGGGTGTGTATGTACTTTAATTAAATATGCTTTTATTTCTACTTGTATTATTTAAATGTATATGATAAAATGTATTAAATATCTAATGTATTACAAAAACATATGTACGCATTTCTATTATGGGACAAGAATGAGAAGTTAAAGAAAGAGAGCGGGATATAGAAATATTTAATTATCATTAGTGATTTGAGCCAATATTAAAAGAAAGGGAAAATTTTAGGCAATAGATTTTGAATAATGCCAATGTTTTAATAAGTAAATAACTATGATATTGAGATTGAGAAATGGAGGTTTATAATGTGGGTGGAGAATTTGGAGTAGCTAGAATCCGATGAGCTGGCTGGGAGGGCAGGTACTAAATTTGTTGCTGGTCAAGCAAGCACGTTAATTACATTGTAATTGACTGGTGCCTAAAGGGTTTTTTCCTTAAAATAAATAAAGTGCTTGGATGGCCAGTGTTATAATTTAGTAGCAGAGTGTTGATATTATTGGTAGCTTGCTACCAATGATGTTGTTATCTCCATCTGAAAGATCAGCAGCCTTCAAAGATAATACATAGAAACTAAACGAAGGCATCGAATAAATAAAATCTAAAAGTAAATAGATGTTCCATCCCTTCATTGACATATAGAAGGCGGGCAGTACAATGATGCCCAACATGAGGCATAACAGACACAGGTGACAGTTAGGGGGAAACAATGTCAGAAAGAAACTAGTTCAGATTTGAAGAGCCCGCTAGTTAATATTCAGCCAACAGAATGGTTGAGATTTCATGGGACAATATAAACATGGATGCATAATAAAAAAAATGGACACTGGGCGAGTTACGATAGAAGGACAAGCAGAACAAACAATAGAACTAAGAGGGTTGAGTTGGTCATGTGTTCGTTTAAAATTTTATCATAGACATACATTTTTGTTTAAATAAAGGATAGAATATTCAGTTTTAAAATGGAAGCAGCAAGCCGGGTTATAAAAATAAAAACTTTCACAGGAAACAGAAGGGAAGCACTAAATAGGCACCTAGAGAGCTTGGAATGATTTTTCTTGTGCAATAAAATTTAGCGAGTTGGTCAAGGACATAGCTAATAGCTACATACAGAATGATGCTCAAATTTGATGGAGTCAATGGGAGTAAAACCCACAAATTTCAAGGAATACAAACAAGCACTGTTAACAAACTATTGGAGGGAGAGACTGAAGCATCAGATAAAACAGGATAAATGGTGAACAGGGGAGTTGCTGATTATGTTTTTGCACAGACAAGTGGCGAAACTAAGAATGATTACAGCATACAAGCTATCTGAACAACAGATTCTGCATATAGTAAAGAGGGGTTTCCCAGAAAATGTTCAACAGATAGTAATGGGGAAGGATATGGTAGAACAAACCACAGAGATACTCATGACGCTAGACAGCGATAGACAGCATGAGGAAAGCCAGAATAAGGAAGGGAATACTGAGGGTACTCGCACGCAAGTAGTAAACTTAGTACCGAATGATGAAAGGGAGGAGCTAAGAATGGTACCTCAGTTCTGTCCTAAAACAGAGATAGGGATCGAAGGAATAAGGGTTAATGTACTCCTCAAGTCAAGTCTCAGTGATGTTGCAGAAAACTTTAATGAGATAGGTCAGAGCAATTTGGAAA